>JXSR01S023997.1:0-13384 GCA_000969725.1 Ophiothrix spiculata | reverse complement strand
ATGTGTGGGGATTAAATCTTATTGGTTGTTTACTTGGCACTGGCTAATGAGGTCATAGACCCATCTAATGATGATATTGAGGCTCGGTGGTGCATTCTGACATGAAGTGGGAACAGGATCTTGTAGCACACGTTAACAAAATGTCCAAAAGAAAGCACAAATTGACATCTTTGAGACTACGAATCATTTGAATTTGTTCCATTTATTCCAAGAACATGGTACTGAAGCCATTAATATTGATTAGAATTTCAACACATGTTGGATTCACCGTCCATCATTAAAACTTCGAAGCTAGTGTATCCACGAAAAAATTCTTACTGATTTTAATAATAATGTGATTCGTATATTAGCATTCAGAATTTCTGAAGGGGAGCATTATTATATTTGTCATTAAACATATATATATAGCATAGGTAAGATAAGATACAGTGATTTGAAATGGTTGTTCTCATTTATGATGATTTACATAATTATGAATTTGGTAAAGCAGCCATAATACTTCATCATGTGTTCATTGCAAAATATAAGAACAAACGTTGACATATGTTGTGACTCAATTGAAATGTGAGGTTATCTATTTAACAATTATTCAAGACAATCAATGTGAGCGGAAGTACGAACAGCTGGTCTTCCTTGGAGCCACCCGAAAAAATTGATTTACACCTGGTTCCCCAAGTTGAGAACATGTACCTGACAGTACTAAAGGAAGAAATCATTGTTTATTAGTTTGCTGCACGTTTAAACCTATTCTCAAAAACAAATTATGAGTTCGGAATTGATTTCCAATTCCTCTTTCTAAGCTACTCGGATGAGAAGATGCTAAAGGAATAGGATTAGAACTGGAGGCCTATAGATGTAAAATCAACTGCTCTTCCCCATCTGACCAATTGGTATAGCGTGGTGCTAGTAATACCACGGTCCAAGGTTCGAATCCTGGATGGTCAGTGATTTGTTCGCTGACTGTCATTTATGTTGTGTGGTTGTCTGGTTTAAAATGAATGTAAAATCATTGTTTACCTTTTTGCATGTTTGTTTGTTTTTTTAATTATTGTATTAAATCTTTAAGGGAATTTATTCAGTAAGAAAATGTCGATGAGGGCAAATTTCATTTATGAAGAGAAGATACAGCACTTCAACCAGGTTGAAATTTTAAACTCTCACAGATCAAAATGCCCAATAACCTAGGGTCAGGAGTGTTTAAAGTTGAGCCATGAATGTGTTTTACTACAAATGGGTAGCTTAGTGCAGGATTAAAATGCTCAACTAATGTTATATACATATGATGGGCAAACTGATTTGAAATCCATGTTGAATATATTCAAATATTTTCAATTTATGGCACATCAGAAATAAGTACAACCATTTATTAGCATTAAATTCTACCATTTATAATCAGCTTTTAGTTAGAAAAACACCTGCAATTGTTTCTGCTTTCCTGCTTCAATTGTTTTATCAAGATTGAGCCAGATATAATTTCTTGTTATTCTATGTTTGTATTTGGAATATATGGAACTTGATTTCATAAACTTTCCCCTGATCTGATAACTCTTTCCAGTCACTGGCTGTCAATGAACCATAATCTTTCAAATTCAGTGGGCTTATATTGCCCTCTGAAAAAATTCTTAAAAACGGTATAATATAGTTAAAAGACCTGAAATGAAATTTACAGCAATAATGAAACTAAAACCTGCCAGACTGGAGATGGTCCAAATATGATACATTGATTTGCAGAAACAACTGAAGTGTTAACCCAGGTCATACTACGCAATCTGCTAGCATCTTAGAACAGGCTTCCAAAGACGCTACAATTGCATTAAATCATTCTGAATTGCATGCATTTTTCAGGCATCTTTAAAGGTCTATTCATAATGCTATATGCAATTGCCCAGTATGAAGAGGGCATTAGCTATACTAAAAAGCTTTTTAAAACAAAACCTTTTATTTGAATTTAGGAAATTATAATAATCAGACCAAGTCATTTTTTGTGTTGTTCTTGGAAAATTAAATTGCTTCACATGATTGTATTAGGAACAACCCTACATCACATTAAAATCTATTAATTTCTCCCCTATATCACAGAAATGCATATAGCCTTTTGTATTGCCATAAGGCCATGTTCCCAGTTGATGTCGGAAAGTTTTTTTGACATTTAGAAAGTATTATGATTCAAGACACAAAAATATCTGTATATGCGCATGAACAGATCCTTGCGAGTAGTTTTCATAATAATAAAGCTTAACACATTTTTCTGCATCATGGTATATATGACACATGTACTACATTTATCCTTCAATTGTAACTCTGTTTTTTGTTAATTGCACCTTGAATCAACAAGACTATTCTATCATACCTTTCAGAATGTTCTGCCCTACAAAGCAAAAACACAGTATGTGCATTCATAAAGCATAGCAGATACTTCCATTACGCATGCAATTTCACTTCAATCCAATCCCATGTTAGAAGGTTGTATGTACAAATGTTTGATATAGTAGATACTGCCTTAAGATATGCAAGAGAATTGGTCGTCTGCTTATTTCTGCAGGAGTTCTCCAAGGGAAAAGGAAGTAGCTTGCAATTGATATGCAATGCACATATACTGCATTTTTACTTTATAGACCAGTGTTGTTTAAGCTTCTGACATGAAGTGGGAACAGGATCTTGTAGCACACGTTAACAAAATGTCCAAAAGAAAGCACAAATTGACATCTTTGAGACTACTTAACCACGAATATTAGGAATACAGTTGAATCTAATTAATAACCAGTCTAATAGATGAGACATATTTTTAATGGTACACCCTCTTGTCCTTTAATTCTTAAGGACTCAAAAATCACTTTTTTTATTACAACAGATATCTTTATTCAAAGTAACTATCAACTCTTTTGAATCAATTCAACCAAAAGAGTAACATAATTACCAAGAACTTGGAATAACCTAATGCTTCTTTAAGAATCAAAATATGAAAGATTTCAGAAAACACAATCTCTAGAAGAGGACATTTTCTAATGGAACAACATACTAGATAACTTATTTTTTAAAGATCCTCTGAAACAAGATTTTTTTTTCTAAATCTTTCACAAAGGGTGCGATGATTTTCATTCAATACAATAGCTTGCCAGACATCAAAGTTGAATAAGAAGCTACCATACAGGGTACACATGTATATAAAGTTTGAATTTTGGTGCTATAACTTTGAAAGTGATACAGAGACACTATTAAGAAAGCTACATTGCGAC
This sequence comes from Ophiothrix spiculata, assembly GCA_000969725.1. Taxonomy (NCBI): domain Eukaryota; kingdom Metazoa; phylum Echinodermata; class Ophiuroidea; order Amphilepidida; family Ophiotrichidae; genus Ophiothrix; species Ophiothrix spiculata. The sequence goes on along the minus strand of JXSR01S023997.1, from coordinate 10,148 downwards.
AAATAAAAACACGACATGGAATTTTTTTAAGGAAGTTAGCATAAAGATATGGAGAGGAGTATATATATTTACATAAAATTTAATATACTATGTCTGTAAGTATGTCACAGTGGGAATAAGTCAGTAAATGTTTAGTCTTTATTGCACAAAATAAGTAGCATAAACGTGGTCACTCCAGATATTGCATCCTCCGTATACAGTTCATCTCTGCTATATACTGGCTGTGCCTGCTTCCTGTTGGAAGTCTCCCATCCATTCTATTGAGATCAGTGGGCAGCGGCTCATAGTCAAGTTTCCATTATTTGAGCATTACCAAGTTTATACAGTTGACTTGTTACGAGTATATTGATTTGTTGACAATCTTCGGGAATTATCAAATTTGTCGTTTTATGAAATCATAAAGATATCAGGTACCTCCAGCTTACTCCTATCTAAGCTGCGATGATTCTTTACAGCACCTATAGAGTACCTACGGCAGTACCGACTCTTTATGTGTTTTACTCCAAATGCTTTTAACAACAGTTATCCTGTTAACTGAAGCCAACTTATATTAACACATGATTCAATAAATTGAATCATATTGTAATGACTTATCGACTGCTCTCAGCTTTGGCTCAACAGATTATATCCATTAGCAAACTTTGATCCCAAGTTCGTCCTCATAGATTCACGACTTGCTAGAAAATGCAATATTCGGATGTACACAATATAAAGTTATCTGTTAAAGTCCACATTATTGTCACAAAATACATCATACACGAAACCACCATGTTTTGTAAGGTACCCTTTCCAAGTAATGTCTCCAGCAAAATTTGTTGAGTTGGTTGCAGTTCTGTAGCCTCCATGCTTCTTGTTTTAAGGCAAAACTGTGCTCTTATCTAAAATGAATGCTTGCATGCATATGGGCTGGTAGTTCATCTGCTTTGAAGATCAAGAAAGAGTTGAATTTTTAACTTGTTAGTATATTTTGTCTATAAGTTGCCTTACAAAGCCAATAAAGATTCAATGATATTCTAACAGCTCATGATTTCAACTTGATTTGAAGTTATGCTTCTTGATTGGCTGCCTGGGTTGCCGGTCTGAAATATTGCTTGCTGATTGCCTTAAATTATTAAACAAATGACATTTGCTAATTATTTGATTGACATGATGCAGCTTTGTTGATTGGCTCCAAATTATGACATCATACCAAGTGACTGCATCTGATTGGTTGACCATGTGTGGGGATTAAATCTTATTGGTTGTTTACTTGGCACTGGCTAATGAGGTCATAGACCCATCTAATGATGATATTGAGGCTCGGTGGTGCATATCAGCTACTGACATAGTATTAAACAGTTTATACCAGCCCATTGTGGCACTAGCTCGATCTAAATCATCCAGAAGGATTTGAGCTACACCCATAAAGCACTTTCGATCCAGTCTACCATAGTCACCCCATACTGTTATCTGGGAAAAGAGAATAGGTGCAATCAAAACATTAGTTGTTGAAGTCTACAAATTACCAAATGTGTGACCATCCACCATATTAGTTGGCCCCTCCTTAGTATTATTTTATTGTAAATTCAACTACATTTCATTCCACATTTAAATAGAACAAACTCACAGCTTTAAATGAATAATTATTTTGATTTCATACAACATTCGGAAGTAAAGTTATGATTCTTTGAAGCTTGACTATGTTATAACTGTAATACTAAGTTAACGTGTGTTCAAGTTTTCATGTTATGCACATTAACAATGCGACTAAATCGACAAGGTTATTTTTAAACAATTTGGAGTTGAAATGATATTCTCAATCAATTTTGATAAAAGTTATGAACTTTTTAAATCCATAAAATCTCACTTTCAACAGGAATATACCTTTTGCATGTATTTTGTTCTGTATTTTCCAAATAAAATATACTAATTTTACGTAGAGTTTGTAGTGAACGGTCACATTATGAGTTGCTACCTATCATTGAGGTCAGGTTTTGTGTTTTTGGGATGTAATACATAAAGATTTTTTACATAAATCTGAACAGGTGTTGTTTCTAAATCAGCATCAATATTTGGTAGCTCATAAATATAGTTTGACCCATTTTCACAATTCTTGAGTGCAAACTTGAACATAACAACCTTGAAAATGTATGCTTGTGTCGACAGAGATCACTGTATTTGCTATATCTGATAATAAGTTCACTTATTAAATCTAACAACAATAGATTGAATATAGTTTCTTTACTCAAAATTCTTTATATTAGGCCTAAAAAATGGTTTGATTGGCGTAACACGACCGACCCTATTTTTACCACCGACCCTAAATATTTTTATTTTTTTGAGCATGGTAAAAAACCTCTAAATCCCAAATTTCATGGGAATCGATTCATGGGGGCCCCCCGAGATATGGCTTGCAGGACATTCAAAATGGCATATAAAAGACGTGTTACAGAAAAGTGAATATGTTTCTGTATATGTGTCGTATATTTTGTGTTCTTGTATGTAAAACATAGTCTTAAAATTTTTTTTTTTTAATCTGACCTACCTACCCTATTTTTTTCTATGTTACGCCAATCAAACAATTTTTTTAGGCCTTACTGGTAGTGAACCATGGGCAATAAACCTTTCATCTGGTGTAGACTTACCTGTAAGATTTTCCCCCTATAATCTTCAGGAAAACTTAGGACCTGTTGATAAAGAGGATCTAGCGTATGACGTGCTATTTTGGTTTTTCGTTTGCCTACACAGCGTTTGCCATCCATCAGGTAGACCTTGACATAGGGAGCTGCAAGAAATCACACAGTCACACAAAATGTCACAAACTATTGTAATCATCTTAAGCAAATCAAGCAAAAGCAGGTTACTTGCAGTAGTGCTCCTTCACAGTCCGCCCACTCCAACACTTTCCAGCAAGTTGCGACACATACTCCCACACTTTCCTATATTTTCAATGTTTTCCTGGGCTAAATATGTCACTGCAAATGGATCATTTTGACGCCAATGACAAGTTTAAAAAAGAGGTTTTCGCAAACCGCAATCCCCCTGGTTCCAATTTGTCACCAGTGTGTGACCAGGTCAATCCTTATATGCTATAGTGTGACCAAGGTTTTATCGTTATCACTACAGTGTTGAACTGAACTTTATCATTATTGCTAAAGTGTGACTTGGGCTTTATCATTTGATTATGATTAAATATCAAGAAAGTAAGTTATTCCATTTAGTAGCTATGCCAATAAGCTAATTTTTGCAAAAAGTATGCAAATTGGATATTTATAAACAAATTCCATTTGCAGGGTTAGTACACTTTTTCACTTATAAAATTCAAGGACTTTTCCAAGAAGAATTCAAGGACTTCCAAGGACTTTACCCTTTATCTGCGGCGGCCGGCGGAATATATGTCAACAAATAAAATGAATTTGTTTTCATTAATTTTGGGATAAAAATAATTGCATGGTAAATTCTTTTCACATATTAATTTTAAAAATTTCTGACATTAAAAAATTCCAGGACTTTTTTGATAAAGTCAGTTTTTCAAGGACTTTCAAGGCCTGGAAATTGCAAAATAAAATTCAAGGACTTTTAAGGACTTTCAAGGATCCGTACTAACCCTGAGTTGGTACTACTTAAAGGTCTTAAGGCCTAGGATCACCCATAAAGAAGGTAGGTCTAACGGTATGAAAGATATGTCAACTAACCAATATTTAATTTGGCATGAATTATACAAATTATTAGTTGCATTTTGAATTCATGTGAAATTAGCAATATATGGAAACTTTTGACAGCTATATAGGCAAGTAAAATTAGACAATGTTTGGGTCTTTGGACGGTCAAGGGGCGCCCACCCAACAAGTTTCAGGAACGTGCAACCCTTGGGTCTCTGAGAAAATGTAGGTTAACATTTGGGATAACATTTTCATCACAGACACCTTAATGAACCCCGATGACAAACTCGTCTTTGGACAGTCTGACAAAGGGTACCCACCCAAGTTTCAGGACGTGCGACCCTTGGTCTCTGACAAAATATAGGCTAACATTTCTAACATTTAGGTCAACATTTTCATCACACAGACGGACTGATGGACGGACACAAACGGACGGAGTCCATTTAATAATCCCCTTTTTGAACTCTTTTGGCAGGGACAATAATTTGATTGACTAATGATAGTTTAAGGTGCAATTCATGATTCTGATGTGACAAAAACCTCACCTTTTTTCTAGTTAAATAAAAAGAAGAGTGCAAATTAAATGTATGCTGAAAATTTCACTTGATTCTGACCATTCCTTTTCATGTTTCAGCATTTTAAATCTCAATAGACCACTGTGTTATAATTACTGTCGGGGCCCGACAGACAGTAATTCTCACTTTTCTCAAAAATACAAGCACATTTGAAAGAATGGTTTGGGGGTTGTAACCTATACCAGTCAAGGATCGATTCTTCCTAGCTAAAAAACTAAAATTTTGATAGAGGTGATCTTGAAGATGAAAAGTAGATCATGAATTTACCCTTTAAAATAATTGATTTTCCCTGTAGCAGAAACATGCACTACCCATATCAAATAATTCCCTCTTCGTGCCTCTTCTATTGTTGTATGATATTTGCAGTAAACACATAAATAGTATCCCTAATTTAGGGTTTTTCCTTTTTGTTCTAGGTTTTGCCAAAATTAGGGCTATTTTAGGGATACTAAAATACACATAGTAAAAAATGATAACGGACTGGACTTTCTAAAACTAAAATGAATGGTAAAAAATTACAATCGAGAATGAAATCCACAGCTGATCCCTTTGAAACCAACATCACACACCCACAGAGGTACAAATAGATACAAAAGTCCTCATGGGCTATAGGTTACTATTTTCCTTCAATTAATGATAATGAAACGATAACACAGAGTTAAGCTTTCTGCATACAAATGAAAGTGTTTGAAAGATAACCTCACAAAATGACAGTTTTGCCAAATTAAGGGGTTAAAAAGCATGACAAGATTACAGAAATTTAAACAGGACGATTTAACAGCATTGTTAAACACCAGTCACACTATACCGCTGAGACGTTTATGTATGGTACTGTGACGATTGCGTGCTTAGCTATAAGCGTTCTCTGTCAATGTGCGCTACAGCGCATGAGCCGGTACTGTTGTACACAGAGAACAGTGTGGTGTGCTTTTTTAAAAACAATATCCATCTTTTATAATAGATATGTGTTTATGATTCTGGCTTTGCTTTAAGATAATAAATATTATTATATCCTTGAAAAAAGGCATTTAATCTCAGTTGTTTTGTTAATCCAAGCAATATTATGGAGTTGTCCAATGCACTTGGAGTTGTGAGAGAACACACTTCTGATAATAGTTTTGTTATAAGACATGATTTAATGTCCTTGCACATGACATTTAATCTCATTTGCTTTGTTAATCCAGGCAAAATTGGGGAGCTGTGAGTTAGAGAACTCATTTTTGATAATGGTTTTGTTATCAGATACATCATCATGCCTTTCGCCATTATATTTAATCTCGGTTGTTTTGTTGACCCAAATAACATTGAGGAGCTATAAGGAACTCACCTGGAATCATTTTTGATCCTGGCTTTGCTATTAGACCTTTGGCTCTTATTACTTCTACTTCTAGCTGCCCACTTCTCTCCAGTATCGTGAGCTGTATATCTCCTAAGCAGGGTGAACCAAGTACTTGGCGACCAACTAGTTGACCTGGACCTAACCCATCTAGAAAGTCTCCTATTCGGTCCTCAGGACCCATACGGAAAGACGAAGGCAACCATTGTCTGCAAGGACAAATTGAATTTTAAGAGATTTTTCACAATCTTGTGACAAAGTTTAAAATTAAAATAACTTAGGGCAGCCATTGCAGATACGACTTTCTTGCACTCACATGATGAACTTATTTTTCATACGTATCTGATTAATTAAAAGGGTGAGCAGTTCATTTCAGATTTAAAATGATTCCATTTGTCAATAATAATGATAATTAGCCAATGAAAATTTCAACTCAATAGTTTTGTTCAAACATGTATAAGATTCTCTCTTTCTACAGTGGAACCTCTTTAACACAAAATCTGTAGGACCACATATTTTAGTTTTTGTTATCAGGACTTTGTGTTATCCATTATTAATTACATATAAATTCAATGACAGGGTCATGAAAATGTAGTTTGTGTTATCAGGGTTTTGGGGTTAAGAGATTTTGTGTTAAAGAGGTTCCACTCTATATGGATGTTACATGTAAAGTGATTTTATTTATAAATTGTTATTTTTAAAGACATTCTTTTCATTTTGCAAAATATTGACACATATTTTTGCATAGAAATCATTCTGATTTGACAAAATTTCTTTGAAATCTTTGAAATTTTGTTGAAATCAATGATACATTTATTGAAAAATAGATGTTGTCAAAATATTTTGAATACTAGATAGATAATCTTGAATATTAGATAAGACTATCCAAAGCAAGTTTTTTTAGTTTAGCTCACAGAGAGTGTATGTCAGTCAAATATGCAGGGGGAAGGGATACTTAGCTTGAAAATGGGTAAGGACATGTGGCCCAACGGTCAAAAGATGGGACCCAAAGAGGCTTCCTGATCTTGATTTTGAGCTATTTGACAAGTTTTAAGAACTGAAAATTTGAACATAAACTTTGGCAAATTTAATACATTTTGAACAAAATCAGGTCTTGTGGCATAGCTTATGGAGTATGAAAAGTGGTCTTTCTCGCTACACATCCTTAAGCAATTTTAAGGAACATATATCCATGTGTTTCCATATACAGATCTCAAATCTGCCGGCGAGCGTTCCTTTTGCTTTCTAATGTCTCTTTCAAAACATATCTCCTTCGCCAGGCATTTGCTGATTCCTAATTTGTTCTCTTTTGTGCTCGTTCTATGTCACTTTTGTTTCTATGCGCTCTGAGATCCTTTTGGATGATTTCCATGCGTTATAAGAATGCTTAATCATTATTATTATAATTATTATATGACTTACTGAGATGAGCTGTCACTACTAAAACTACACACACTGCCGTCTGTGCTTTCTCTGCTAGCTTGCTTCTGGAGTTTATTACGCATCTCTTTTGCTAGCCCAACCTCCTCTGTTCGTACTATACTATGTCTTTGGCCACGTTTCCCTGAAAGAATAAACATAAAAACAGCAAATGTGATTAATAACAAGTTAAAATGGGGGAGTAGGAAGTAGCATTGAGGCGGCAAACAGCAATTCTGGTGGGTGGTAAAAATATAAATTTTTAAAAATAAACAGAATATTTTTTTTGGTCATTTAGGTCCAAATGCACAAAACAGGACTAAAGTTAGCTCTGGACTAAGTGAATTTAATCCCTTGAAATATAACACATTCCTTTGAAATCTGTGATAATTTTGTCCTTATTTAGAGATCTAAGCTTGTCCTTGCTTAGAGATCTTGCTTAGAGTGGTATAATTTAAAGCACACGATTGAATGGAGCTGAATGATAACAGGTTGAAGCTGAGATTCAATTTTGTCCGTCCATTTTCAATACGGTTTCACTCTGATTGAAAAGTCTCCACATGACCAAAACGTATTCAAAACGGATGAATCGCTCCAGGGACCGATTCAAGTAAACGCATGCATAGCCGCACCACAAACTGACCGGATAAAAGGAATCACACTCGCTTAAAACCATTATATTGGTTCAAAACGCACTGCATGCAGAACGCATGCGGAACCACATTGAAAACGGATGGTCACAATTACATCTCAACTTCAACCTGATACCATTCAATCATGTGCTTTAAATTATACAACTACCAGTACCCTTACGAAGCAAAACGCACCACAACCGCCACACAAACGGATAAAAGGAATCTGGCCTTTAGTTGAATTTTCTATAATTTGGCCATTTGTCTGTTTTGGAACATTTGCATTTTTTTTTCAAAAAGAACAAAAATCTGTTTAGTCTGGAACTTACAGACTAAAATGGTGGTTTAGTCAAGAACTCACGGACCAACCCATTTTTTGTTCTAAATATGATTATAATGTTCTAAAACATACAACTAAATCAAATAATAAAAGTTTCAGTATATATCTATAAACAAGAACATAATTCTTGCTAGATTTCTCTCAAAATTTGCTATTTACAAAATTTCATATTTCACTTAGTCCTGGACTAACTTTAGTCCTGATTAGTGCATACTTAAAGGCCCTAATAGGGAGGCAGTTTAATGTTACTAGATTTACAGAATGATAACAATTGATATTACGTGTTATTCACAAATTCAGGATTATTAATAACCAAGCCAGTATGGTCATCCCAAGATAATTGAATATATGTTAACTGCTGCTTTATATGCATGGGCAAAAATTGATGAGAAGCAGTAAGGTGCTTGATTTCCATATTAAAGACATTGAATCAAGACATATTTTTATTCAAATGTTGTGTACCTTGTTAAAAAGTATTTTTTTTTTAGTTTTTGTGTTGCTCTATGGTTAACAAATGACATTCTGCAGTATTACTCCCCACCAGTGTTTCCGCTAAGGCTGTATGGGTAACTCTTTCGCTCAGGAATTTCTTTTTCACGAAACGCTCTATTGGATGGAAAGCCGCTCAGAGCGCCACTTATGATAGCTGTAGATCGCAAGGATTATTCTTTTTGCCAAAATTGACGATGGCCCTAGATAACCCATCATATCAGGATATTTTTATAGGTTAGCTGGAAAAAAATTCCGGCCAATCATGCACGCTTTTACAAGTCGCTGTGAGCGCCTTTTGGAGTGAAAGAGTTAAGGCTGCTTTAAAAAAATTAGATTCTTATCGATCTGGTTTTAAATTTGAGGCAGGGGGGATGGATTTGTAAAATTTTTTGATAGCCAATATTATAACAATGAAGGTCTGAAACCTGCAGGATGTCCGACCAGTGGTAAATCATTACACATGCATCCAAACTGCAAATATTTCAACTGGTGAAGTTCCAATGTCATCACACCCGGTCTGACACAATGCGTTGCCAAGACAACCCGAGGATAAATTTTGAGTTAGAATGTACTAAACTGACCCTGAGATGAAACTGTTTCTCTCATTTTCTGTTTCTTACATTATTTTGGAAAATAGCATATTTAGTGAGGCACTGATGAGAATTTAATATTTTTCAGGCCCCTTATCTTGGTGTAAACTTACTAGGGCCCCTTATCTTGGTGTAAACTTACCTCCACCTCCAGGGAGGTTGGATGTACTACTGCTCTTCTTGCTGAGTCCAACAAAGGAGGCCACTTTGTATCCAATGCTAGCCCGCCTCTTCTTTAGCTCCTGTTGGCTTGGTTCCGCCGCCGAGTCGGAGATGCTGCCCTCGTGCCGGTCGTACCCATACATGTCCGCACTGCTGGAACTGCGATTTATAGATTTCCGCTGCGATGGGGCATTTTCTTGAAATTTGGCCGTGAAGGCACTACAGATAATGGAGGGTAATGAGGGAAAGGTGCTAGGGTTTACAACAACTGATTCACTCAACACAATGGTGCAATGGACACTGATCACACATGGCAATATATCACCTAAGTCTGCCTGCCTGCCTGCCTGCCTGCCTGCCTGCCTGCCTGCCTATACAGCACAATCACGTAGGAATTGGTGATTATTTCAAAAAGAAAAAGCATTAGGATTGTGCTCTGCAGCCTTCCTGTTTTGTGACTTTCTTCATGCGCTTAAGCTTTAGTGCTGTTGTGTTAGTTTAAAATGTGTTAAAATAAAAAAATAAAATAAAGGTCTTTATTTGCCCCTACTAGACTAACATTGACATACATGCTTAACACTTTTGCAAGTTGTGTATGTATTTGGGTAAAGCTGAGACAAATATAACTACGAGATAGGAATCTCGATCAATTTCTTTTGTTTTGAAGTCACTGAGCCGACTACACCTTCACCTCGCTGATAACAGGTTTTGACCGCTTGCGGCGCACTCGGCGTCCTTCCGGCTGCAATGGCGTCCATCACAGACTGACTACCGATAAATTTCTTCCGGAATTGATGATAAATTGTGTCTATTTTACAATTCGAAGCCAAAATTCTGTTGTAAGGTATGAAACTTAACCTACTTATTCACATATATATGCATGCTAATGTTGATTGTGGATTCATTTAGTGGACTTTTCGAACGAAATTGCGTGAATTGCCTTTCCATTTATGATCGGTGG
>JXSR01S023996.1:8242-38373 GCA_000969725.1 Ophiothrix spiculata | reverse complement strand
CCCTGAAACATGGACAAGCCTAATTTGATATGCTTCTTCCCAAATTATATATGCTACATCACATTTTGTTAACCATAATTTAAATCTCTCGCATCATATTATGTACAATGTTATATTTTGGTACCTAAATCTATTAGAGCATAATAATAAACATTCACTCCAACACAAAATGTTAAAATTCCAGAGCAAATATTAAGTTACCACGTACCAGAATTTACTTTGGCAAAAAAGTTCCACTGTTAGGATGACTAACTGAACATGAGATATTCATGGATAAAATAACTAAAGTTGTATTTACAAAGATTTTGTTGTTACAGTATCCTTTAAATTCATTCTCAGAATCCTTCAAGTATCAATTACCCTAACAGTGGAGAGCATGCATACAAATCAAAGAAAATTAATCTTCAGTGTGGAAATTCTAAAGATTTTTGTCATTTATTTTGCTTACAATTATTACAGTCATACAATTTTGAGAATCTAAATACATAAATCAATGACGTTTGGTTATGCATATTATAACCAACACATTTTTAAAATAAATTAGAATCTCCACAATTCAGAAAATTAATTTTCTTTATCTATAAAAGAAAGGCTTCCAAATATATTCCATTCTCAGAATGAATGTTTCTTTGACAAGTTTTGTTTTTTCTTACTGATCCAATGATGCTATTCATGAAGTACTTGAAACAACACACATACATGTATAGTGAGGTGAGAACTTCCAAAGCAAGTCACAAGACCTCACTTTATAAACAGAATTGAAAACATTTTCTTACAGGAAAGTAAAATTTGTTTGGAAGCCTTGTCTAGTATAAATGTACCATACAAGAACAGCTTCAAAAATCAACCTTGGATCACATTCAAGTCCAGTGCAAAGAGAACCAAGTCCTATGTGGCACTGGACCACTGCATGTTCAACCTACTGTTCACATTGAAGCCATTCTTGATTAATTTTAAATAGATTTTTCTTCTGATATATATCCCACAGTAGACAAAATATAGAATCTTCTAGCTATATAACAATACATTTGTAAATACAGTGGCAGTGTGCAACAAGATAGGGATAATATTCATTCTCCATCACAAGTGAAGTGCATTCTGGGATAGCCCCAATTGACACCTCTTCTACCTTGCCCAACACTAGTACAGAAACAATATGACAATTCTCTTCCAATAGTTCAGTTGATTTCGCCCTGATATACGGTTTGTTACATACACACATCTATATCGATTAGGTGGGACCAATTTAAGAAACACAGATTTACAGTGATATTTAATATTTTACGATATCTGCAATGAAATCAAATATATAAACATCACTATCTAAAATACCAACAAATATTATGGATGACTTGAACAAATATATTGACATTTGTAACACCATGTGGATGTGAGCTGTCTTCAATGATGAAAATGTGATCAAACAAAGTATATAGCTTTGGTTAAATCTGGTCAACTGGACTTACTTTTTTGATGACTACAGTAATGGTTTATTCAGAGTCTGACGATGTCCATCTATAGATGCCATTCAACACGCAGTCTATTACATGCGCTATTCATTGTGTATAGCGCATGTAAAGACTGCGCGTCGATAGGCATCGATCGATGGATATCGACAGCACCCTGAATAGACCATATTATCACTCCTCTTCCAAGGAGCAGCATCAGGTCGTCTAATCTTTTGTTCGCTTGTTGATCTGTGACGGTGTAGAATAGTCACGTGAGAAACGTAAAGGAATTTTCTTGATCGCTGGGTCGTATATGTAAGTATGTCCAGTTGACCAGATTTAACATATTATCTTGCTATTTAAGCAACCTGGATGATTGACAACATTCATAGATATACAAACAAAGTATAATAAATGTTTGTGTTTGAAACCCATAAATCTTTTTGGTCCCCTTCATATGTATTGATAACGAGGGAAGCAGTACTATAAAATAATAATTGGAATAAATAAAATACAATAAACACAAATCAAAGAGATCCGTATCTGACATTTTCAGGCTCTGCATAACATACCTGCTATTTAGTAGAGCATAATCTATATAGTGCATTTGTTTGATAAGATACAGAATCATTGGGTCTGTAGCGGAGACTGATATGGTTCATCTTTTATGCATGATGATCATTTGTGTGGTTCTGACATGTTTTGAATAACAATTCTATATGAATGAGCAGCGCAAATTATGGTCATGTGTTAAGGATAAGATCTTTATCAGTCTCTGTAACCGATTGGCTTTCCTTCTGTTGTAGACAAATGCACCATACTGTGTATTCTATTTTTACAGTCTCAAACAGTGAGAAAAATGTTTAATAATTAATCTCAAAAACATAGTAATGATAAATTGTACATTTACATATACCTGCTAGAGCATAAAATTTTATAGGAGCCTTAAGCTTATAATTATAATTTAATCATCCAATTAGTCAACACCCTCCAACAATATTATCTACACAGCAACCCTGAGAACACCATACAATGGCTTCCAATAGTTTCATTTCATTTTACTAACCTGCATTTACATTCCTTTGCATTTGCAAAATGGATGCAAAAATATTTGCAAAAATAGCTGGCATTTTACACCCCTTTACAGCTGTAATCTAACATTTCAAAAGACTGAATATAATCTTACATCAACCAGTGCCATAGAAGTTGACTGCTTACATGTATAATTTGTAAAGTTGTGAGTGCATTATCATGTAAAAACAAAGTATACACACATTAAAGTACATACACTCCCAGTCAAAAGTGTTTGCGCACAAAATATTTAACCAGCCAAATCTCAAGAACCGTTCATCATTTTTGTCAAATTTGTTTGGATTTATATTTTAGGTCTAAAGAACTCAACAGGAATTGCATTTACTGCATTTGACAATATGGCGTGCTAAACATACAATATACTTTCTTCCGCACATTCAAAAACGGAGTTTAAATATTGCACATTTGTTTGAAAACTTATGACCTGTAAATGTTCTTTACGTTTACACGATGATAACGAGCACTGAACTAATAAACTACATAGGTACATATCAAAAAGTGTGCGTGGTCTATTTGTTTATGATCCAGGAAATCAGCCATTTTTATGGTTATGGAAGATCGAAATTTCAGAGGAAACATAGATTATTTGTATTGGATACATTAGGCACCTACAAAAAGCATGAGTTTTTTCAGAGTCTTGGTCGTTATGTATAATAATTACGTTTTGCCTGTATTTAAGCGTGCGTAAACACTTTTGACCGGGAGTGTATACATAACATGCATATTCTGTCTCTCTTGACAGAGAGATTTTTAACTTTGACAATGTTTAGACAAGTTTGAAGATTACAATGACACCAATTGTGATGGCTCACCGAAAGGGGGGACTTTGAAAAAGATATAAATTTTGATTTTATCATTTCATCTGTTGCAGCATTTTCTAAGCTTTAAAATGACACCTTACTTGTTGAAATTGATCAAGGCGATCAAATTTTACAACAGAAAATCTGCTGGAAATTCTGCCTATTTTCACCTGTATCTTGAAAAGTGTTTTGTCGCAAAGTCCCCCTTTTCGGTGTGAGTCATCACAATTAAGGTATCGATAACCTGGAGCTTGAGCTACCCACCTGACAAACTCTGCTTTCAATCCACTCCATTTATTTTCTCTCATGCTATAATACAACGGAAAACATGCATAAAAAGCTATAAATTGTTCAAAAACACCCGACTAGCCTGCAGTCACTATAAAGTATTTCTGTTTCTAAATCGCCATTGACCCATATAGCGTGTCTTCTATCTATAATTAATTAATATCAAAAACTATTTAATTTTTCTGTACACTATATATTTGTTGTACTATTTCATTAATATTTCTGCGTTATAGCAAATAATTTGTTATAAACATACATACAATAGTCATAAAACATACTCTGTATGTTGACATCCATGTGCACATACAAATACAATACATAATTTCTAAACAATCTTTTCATTTCAAATGACTTGACTAGAATATCATTTTTACAAACCACTTATAATGATCATGTGTCCCGCCGCGGCAAAAGGATGCAGCTATCGGCTCCTACATGTTGCTCATTTTAGCATATATGACTTGCATATCTGATGTATCAGATATGCTACAATGAGCAACATGTAGGAGCCGACAACTGCATCCTTTTGCCGCGACGGGACACATATAAACTCTTGCAATCTTAAACCACATTGCTGTTAGCTACTTATTTTCTTTCTACAAACTCATAAGGTAACACATCCATTTACATTCTTCCCACCAATGGAACTTCTATTCAATTACCACCTTTAGCAAGAAGATGTCCTCTCTCTGAAAAGAGCATTCTTGGCTCAAAGAAGTACCATATTATAGCTCCAGTGATTTGTTTCTGAAATTACAGTGTGTAAGAGCAAACTTCTATAGGTGGTTCAAACTTAAGTGGATATGTCACATTCATGGAATCAAAACAGAACTAACATGTACATAGGTTTGCAAGTATGAAAAACACTTAGACTTCCAATGGAATATGGCAGTGATGACTTTAAAAACCTGCAATCATACTGGAGCTCTCCACAAGGACAAATCAATCTGTACTCTGCACATCCAGATGCATCTAGATTAAACTGGACTTATTAGCAAATGATTACACATGGGTTAAGTGAGTGCGCATGCATGCATTATATATATGGGTAGTTTTGTAATTTCCACTCACATGCACAGCATGTCAATACGCGCCACAAGAGTAAGTCAGATCGACAAGCGACCTTGTGAACACAATCTACTTTTCGGAAATGTACATTCATCTAGATTTGATGCTCCTGTGTGGAGAGCCCCATTGTAGCTTTTATTCCTATACTGAAGTGATTTAAACATCACAAAATTTCAAACAATTAGACTAAATATTACTCTTCTCAGTACTTACCCCTTAATTCAAGGTGCATATAATTACATTCAACACTATAAACTCTTTAATTAATTAATAAATCCTATTAAAACTGAGTCCATCAGTCTTGATTAACTGGGTAAAAGATGACGATGTGCCAGAAGCTCCGCCGATGTCAACGGCCGAGCATCTTGACTAATTCTACGAATTGGTGGAGGTCCTAGTCTGCGGTGCGGGATTGCTAGTCTCCGGTTTGTTTTCCCGGTGATGTTCCCACCACTCATATCTTGATGCATCTTGATATCCCAGTCTGGTGGTATGAGAGGGTTAGACTCCTTCACAGTCTGCTTGGACTTGAGTGCGTCATCACCTTCGTTATCAATATCGGGGACGACTTGAAGCTGTTCTCCTTGTAAAGCCATTGTTTTCCTAATAAATGAAGAATGGAAAAAGATACCCAAAAGTTTAGTTCTCATTGACCTGAAACATGTTTTGTATCCTTACACTGTGTATCATTACACTGAAAACAGCTGGCACTTTCACAAGAACCTTTGTAATAAAAAACTTTGTAGTAAAGTAGGACGGTCCGTATGCACAGAGGTTTAAGTTATACATATAGACCGCGTAGTAAGATCTGTTTTTAGTGACATGAATCTGGTGAGTGCCATGTGTAGTGTCCTTGAGTTAGATACCTACCCTCATGTGCTGCCCCTAATATGGCTACAAGCATTCTTCAATGCTGGGAAGATAACATACTCGCAAGAAAGGGGGTGTGGTAATAAGTGGAATCTGGGCTAATTGCTACGAAAGACAGATGTGCAAATGCAGGTCATCTCTTTCCCTTTACTTCAAACTTAATCTTTTTAAAATCACAATCCCATTACAATTTCTTGACTAATTTCCAGGAAAATTAAAAAGCATTTCATAGCAACACCTTATCAAATGGGACAATTCTCGTCAGTCCACAGAGCAACTTTCAATCATTTTTCTAACCAGTAGATTTATGTAATTTTGACCTTTTATTTTGTGCTTTAATTTCATACGACTAAGAACTAACAATTGTCAAAGTCTACAACATGAAATGATGATGTTTGAATCAAAAATAATTTAAAAATGTTGTTTACAAGGTCTTTCATAATCAACAACAATCACATGATTCAATGATTGCATCCCCTAGTAACAGCGTTATCATATTATGACTCTTTCCTTCATAGAAAAGACACACAGTCAGTATAGGATGAGTTCACATTGAACCCCGATCTACCAGGCCCCAGATAATGATCACATTACCTCATCCTCACATGCTAGGCCTACAGGCTGTAAATAATGAAACTCAATTATGTATTGTTATAAATCATTGTCTCTGGTTTCTAATACAGAAAATAATCACAGAGTATAAATTAGGTTTCATGTGCTACCAATGTGTAGGATTATTTTGTGCTTATATTATACCTGAAAAATTGGTTGATTGGTGTTACACAAATAACAAAATCTAGGGTCAGCCGGGATACGTCAATCAAACATTTTTTGTAGGCCTTATATAGAAGTGATGAGTTATAATCAAAAAAATTCAAGTTATAGTAAAATATTTACACAGTTTTATGGGCATGTATAGTCTATAGAATGCAGGGCTCATAAACGCAAAGTTGTGAGTTCATGTCCTGTTAAAATACCAACATGTTGTAATCCTGGGTAACTGTGTTTTGGGGTATATTATACAAATACTACATGGTCAGAGGTGAAGTAGTGCAATCTATCTTTCTAGGGGTACTGGTTATGTGACAATTATCCTGAGGCTGCAGGCGGAGGGATAATAGTCTCATAGCCAGTACAGGGGGATAGATAGATGCACTGCTTCACCGATATAACCAGGTAGTATTCGCTTTAGATACCTCAGTGACTCTAAGGATGAGGTTGTAGGGAAAGTAGTAAAAACTGCCACATGGGAAATAGTCTGCTTTGTCTGCAACTGGCCAATGAATAAATATGATAAATTCATGAATATTTATGAGGTATAATAAAATCGCCTACAGGTGCTGTATGTACCACTGCATCTTTGATCATTGGCTGCAAGTGTTCAGTAAGGTGAGATGGTTCTGATGATTAGCATATAATAATAATGGCTGACCTTAAAAAAGTGCAATATAAATGGCGATTAACACTGTAATTATTGTTAAGGTTTACAAAGTGATTTAATGTTTTAGTGAACAAAAGACATGACATGTTGGAATCCATGAAAAGTATTTTTTCCAAAGAATTTCACAAGGAGAGTTTGATTTCAAGAATTCTACTAGTAATTCATTTTAATTTTGTTCATTTTGGTGGTTGAACACCCATTTGCATAAAGCGATGAAATGACACAATTCATAAAAGATAGCTCCATACTAAAGTAAGAGCTGTTTACATTATCTTATCCGATCAGATACACATAAATTTCATCAAGAGAAATGACCGCCTTCCCGATCCACCCACTTTAATTAATTAGGATTATGTCCTGACCAATACGTCATTCACAATGGCTGTCTCACAGCAATACAGTGACCATGTTCACATTAAGGCTTTATTTTCATATCCTCACCTTAATTGACCACAAACCTGATATTGCGTCAAACTGTGTATAGAACACAAATGTTCAACACTCAAAAACAGAAAATGGTCCGAGAAGAGCTTGGTTAACAATAAAAATAACATGTCAGGAAAAAAAGTTTACATATTTACTTAAAGCTCATTTATAAAACCATCTTTTTTAGTGTTGGATTCGATCTTTCTTTTCCAGTAAAACCCTTGAACTGTTTTCAGGAACTTTTCCTAAAACTATGTTATCTATGATCATTCAGTTTGACAGAGTCTCGTAAGACCATAAATAACAATTACATCATGCCATTTGGCCAATCACAAATCAGGGATACTGCAATTAAGGTATATATATCATTGCTTTATTTATCATTGTCTATATAAGGCCAAGTAACAAAAATAACCAGTTGATTGTCCCTGCCCTCACCAATTTTTCAGAAATTCCAATTATTTTTATTATTTTTCTTCCTTTGCTTGATTACTTAATTTCAAAAGAGGTTGAGATATAAAAAGTCACTATAAGTGTTTGGGTATCATTCATAAACCTACTAAACACAATTTCTCCAGGCTGGGGTAATCATAGGCGAAGAGAAATGAGAAAATAACATTGGCCTCCTCATGATAAGGCAAACAAACATTCAAATTAAAAAAAATAGCCCAAAATGAATAGAACATTGCTGCAAAAATAAAACACATATTAAGGAACTCCCTCACCAAATTTTTAAAAAGTCTGGATGATCAACTTGTGATTTTTGTTATTTGGCCTAAAGGTAAATTGGCACAAACCTCAAATAGAAGCTCACATTTATGAAATACATGGCATTATGGCGATCTGGTCACTGATGTCATAAACATGCCATTTGCAATGTTAAAGGGAACACACAGAAACACCAATGATGCTGTTGTACCTAAATCCATAAAAATCTGATACCAGTACGCAAGAGTAAAGCCACGTAAATGAACATGCCCTCTAATGCTGGGAACCTAATGTTTGGCTGAAATGAAGGGACTAAGTTGGGACCAAAGTACTTGGGGCCCTTCTACAATTATTGTACAGTTTGGGTTTAGGGATAGGATTAGGGTTAAGGGTTAGGGTTGGGTAATGGTTAGTGAGCTGCGGTTGGGTCATGGTCAAGTTTCTGATGGGAACCTTACGTATTGTTTTAACTAAGTTCTATAATAAATCCGAAAATATATAAAAAAGAAATACTTATGATGGATTTTGATATTGAACTTTAGCAGATTAAAATTTCAAAAATATTATTCGATATCAAATGATGTTATCAGGATTTTTGGTTTGAAAATCATTTTTACATAAATTCAAATTTTTACAAACTTACTAAGTGCCATCATCAAATGCGTACAAAGATATAGTACCCCTATTAAGACATTTCCTTTCGGGTTTTCCCAACAAATGATTTAACAATGTAATTTTAGTCCTTAACCATATAAAGTTAAATATTTTTAAAAGATTTGGGTCAAACATTTACTACCTATACAAACATCATTATAAATCATGATGAATTACAAATGCTATATATGCCCATGGATAGTTAACCTTCAGGTTTGTCCCCTAATGCTATTTACTGACATGGTCAGTGATGTCATTTTAGTCACATTATTATAGCATCGATAACAGGAAATCAACTAACAATATCAACCAGATAATGAATACGACTACACACACAGTAGGCCTTTGGGTAGCTTGATATAGATATTGGTCATCAATTGTATTGGGCCAAGTTTTATGGCACATACTTATAAAAATACTCCTCCTTTTCCTGTATTTAGTGAGTAAGATTTTGAATTCTGACAAATTACCAAGCTCAAAAACATTTCCAACAAAAACTCTAGATAGTATATTGAGATAAATGATTTCTATTACTTGATCTCCTCAGAAATCAGAAATATGGTCAAAAATGGACCTACCGTTCTAAACAGCCATAAGATTTTTAGTTGTGGATCGCGTTTGAAGTCATTCTTGAGAAGCTATGCATAAATGACATAATAAGCAGGGGTGTGATAATTATAAAAAGCTGAAAATAGTGATAAAATGCCAAAACAGGCTGAAAATGAGAAGAATGTAAGTATTTCTTGAGTGCTCATAACAATATGCATTGCAAGGTTATTGTATAATTAACCCTCATTAAGTCTGGACAAAAATAGTAAAGGTCCTCTCTATTAGGTACACAAATTCTGTCTATTTCTGACCTAATTCAATTATACCCGAATCAAATTAAAGGGACCTTCTTCTTCATCATAGAAGAATGTACAAATAAAAAAATAAAATGTTGATATTGTGTTATTGATTACACAGATTTGATCAATATGGAGATATATTTAATACACAGCACACAGTAATAAATAATGACCAATATGTCCGCAAATATTGCCTAACTCTTTCATGCCATGGCAACTGAACACTCTCTGCCACATTACTGAAGTCTCTCACTCCTTCTTAAATAACAAACATACAGATATCATTTACACTTGTACGTTCATGCCAGTTTGTATCAGCAATGCCAACAGCCTGTTTCCTGCACACAAAATAGCCTGAGTTTGGACAAATTCCAAAAAAAAATCCAAAACATAATAATACTAATGTTGGATTTCTTTGTTTTAGCATGAAAGGTTCATCCAGATTGTCACCATTACACTAGAGTTTAATTCCAGGGCTCAGACATTGTTGATAACCTTTGCGTATAATGTGAACCTTCCTTTTCCAATTTGGCAGAGTTTGGGTGGTAAGAAGTTAACCTATACTTTGCGGTTTATGTATACGTCTTTTGTGGTATGCCCGAGATCGTTTGCAGATAATTACCAACCAAACAACAGATTACAAGTAAATGCTAACTGATCACTGATAACATATTGAAGTAGTAACCGTTTTGAAAGCCCCGTATTCCAGACCCATTTGATTTTGTTATGTTTCTTGTCCTTTTGTTAATGTATTCCATTCCTTTATTTCTTTCTCCAGCTTGAGGTGAGGTAATATAGGCACTCTGTACCGCACTCTGTACCAGGGTCAAAACTTCTTGAAGCGTAAAAACATATTTTGCATTTAAGGGCGCACACCACTAAATAACTTCTCCATTGAAACCAATGCATTTTAGCCAATATTGTCGGAGCTTTTTCATACTGGCGTGACAATATTTTGAAGTTTCAGTTAATATCAAGTTGTAGCCCTCAACTTTATCTTTCAAATAACCTTCAATTAATGTTACATTTTCCGATAACATTTTTCACTACGGGCTCGTAAACAACTCCCGCTTTTTCCACCCAGTCAAAACGACCCCTAACCACTAGAATCATAATTAGGTCTACAATCAGTATGGTTTTTATTTTTTAATGACATTGATGCTTATCATCATCATATTAAAGGTGCATATCATGACTGAGAGTACTATTGACATGCATGCATGCATCACAATTAAGTATGGTGCACTTCCATAATAATCTAATAAGGAATTTATTGGGCGCGAAGTTCAAATCGGCAAAGGCAGTGCATGTATTTGGTCGTTTTCATTATAACGTTGGTTTGTAAGGCGGTAAGAGGAGGAAGTTCATAAGTCGCGAGAGAACATTTATTGCTGAACTTTTTTTAGAACTGGTAGCTACGCAGCCGGCTAAGTGAACTCTGTAAATAGTGTGTGTAGATGGTACACGTGCAGTAGGAATGACTTTCTTAATGCACATATCTACAAAGACTACAGAGTTAGAACAAAGTTTCACACCTTTGGTACTGTTTTGAACAGGGATAAAGAAAATTGCGGGATCTGAACAGGGAGATCTGCAGCAAACATTGCTGCTGTAAATGCAAGTTCCTTCATCACATTCTTTAATCTAATCAGTAACGCAAAACCAGGGAATTAAGACAGAAATTATAACCAACGCTCATTGTGTGCGCCCATGTAAACTTGCCCCGTGGACAAACCTGATTTTGACTCTTTTTGCGCAAATGGCAATATCTTCGAAATGCAAGCTTTGTTTGACATAAAATTTTTCCATATAAGAACAAGATACTATAGTTTATGAATATATAAAAATTATTCTTGAATATTTTCCAATTTTAAGTTACGTGACATTGAACCTAAATAACGCTTTTATTGGTCCACCCTGTGTATAAGGAAATAAGGATCAAGGATTCATTTCACAGACTAATATCACAACCTTCTATCTTCTATTTGGAGCTTGAGCACTTTATATATTGAGTATTTAACCATAAAATTGATAAGAAAGGAAATTGCCAATGGGCTGCCAGCTTCTGACTTTCATCCGAAAAAAAAAATGCAAAGTCAAGCTGATCCTGAAGGTATCTGCAATTAATGAGGCAATTATTTCCCTTATATTCTAATAAATAGGCCAATTTAGCTCCCATAGATTCCCTAGTCAAGAAGGAACCCACTAATCCTGGTGTGTAATTGGCCATAGCTAGAGGGTTCACGTTATCATCCAGTCAGAATATTTGCCCTTTGATGCGAGACTCCTTGTCACCAGGTAAACTTTACCGACTTGTTTTGATCTGATATGATGCTGTACACCTGATGGCAATCACTTGTTGTGGCTTGGCCTTTCTCAATCCATTTCCTACACAGTGCACAGGCAGCCCGCTGTGTGCTGATAAAACTTGCTGAATGTCAACAACAAAAATACAATTCATGATTTTGACATAAACAGCAATATCAGAACCAGATATATCATCAAACAGCTTCCACTTGTCCTATTTTTCAATTGGTATCGGCTGAAGGTTGGAAAAAACAGTTCAGCAACCCAAAACACCTGTACTTGAGTCAATAGCTATAACCCCAAAGGAACAAGTATACATGTTTATGCAGACTCCACTCCAGGTTCAGACTGAAAATGGCAAATCAAATTTAGCGCTTGCCTTGGTTTGCAGCTTGGGTTGCGAAAACAGGGCTAAGCTGGTCTTAAAGGGGCAATTTATGATCTACATTTCATCCCCAAGGTCAACGCTATCAAAATTCGATATCAAAATTCAGATTATAGCTGATGAGGATCCTTGACTGATCTGTATCAAATCCAAAAGGGCTTTTGCAGATTTGTAAGCATTTTTGAGAAAAATTAAAAAGTGTTCAACTTTAACACTAGTAACTTGAAAACGAATTATCAGAATCAAGTGAATTTTTCAGCATTCTGAAATCTAAAATTCTTGTCTGGTTATAGTTCTCATTATTTTATTCATGAAAATTACCATACCTGTGCATTTTTACAATGAGGCTGAAAGCAAAAAGGCTACGGGATGCTTTAATAATTAAGCTGACTGCAGTAGAGGGATTCCTCAACCAAGATGTATCCCCGGAAATAAAAATTGGTTCTAATAAATGCAAAGAAATAGTGTGGCAGATGATATTGGCAATATCTCAACTTGAATGATACTGACATTTTTCCATCACAAAACAAATTGCTAAATCAAAATATCCCAGTTGGGCAGATACAACACAAAATCTAGGCAACACCAGCCAAGTTCCTCCTAAGCAAAACAAATTCCCTGCCACGGCACAGCTTTATGTTCAGGATGCGGATTGAATTGAACAAGACCAGCGGGACAGCTTATTTGGAGGGGAAGGAGAGCTGAAATAACTGTCAATGTTTTAAGAGGGGAAGTGAGGGATTCTAAACAGACGTTTTAGACACTTGAAACATCCAATTGAAAATTACATATGATATTAATATATTGTGATTTTTCAAAACCATGTCTGATATTCTATATGTCATTGCTGTTCAACTTCATTTTTAGAGCAAAATCTATTGATTTTTTAAACATATGTGCCTATGACGGCTGTTTGATGACTTCATTTATCAATATTTTGGCAAAAGAAAAATTGAACAAGAAACTTTAAGTCCTAAAAAGAACGGTCAAATTAGTTTTCATAATTGAATTTTTCTTTTATCAAATAAACTATAAATGCTTATTTTTTGTTCAAAAAACAACATTTTAGGCTTTCAGACTTGCTGAAAATAACTTTAAAATACAAAGATTGATGCTCTTTAATTCACATTCCCTGTACTCAAGCTAAATTGTGCAAACTGGATAGAAATACTCATTACAAGCATAAACACTAGCTGGCACTATCATCTAGTCCTGATTTTGGAAACCTGCTCTAGTATAGTCCTTCAAATATTACTCCCAGTTCAGGGTCAAATCCTCAGGAACCAGGGGGAACATTTTCACAAAAACGCTACTTGTTCTCACTTTGCCTTCTTCATGAGCCTACTTCAAACCTTATATCTGACAGAATGTGTTGATGATTAGTTAAAAATTAAATATAGTTATACAAAATGTCATTTATTGTATCTTTTACACTGATCTCTTAACTAATAAATGTCATTTCTGAATCAGTAAAGTACTTGATACGATCAAGGAATCTTAAATAAAAATCTAAAAACAACAAAATACAACCAATGGAAGCATATTTTACACTGACCTGGTGGCCTACTTCAGTAAATCAACTGGAATCACAAATCTCAACTTATTAAATTGCGTTGATAATTCCAACGCAATCTGACAATCTGGTTATTTGTTGGCCTCAGATAACATTGCCATGGTAACAAGGCAAGGTTGATCAGCAAACTATATGAGTAAGGTTTGATAACATCAGTGATATCCAGCTATTCATCAACTCAATAAGTTATGTCAAGATCAACCTTATGAAAAGTACAGTCACAAATTGGTGAAAAAAAGAGAAATTGGTGATCATTCGGGAAGCGGCTTTGCAGCAATGGGTCCCGGGTTTGATTCCCGGTACTGTATGTGCATTTGGTTTTGCAGGTTCTTCTCCGTGTATTCGGGTCATCCCTCTGCATCTGAAAACTGGCTTTAGAGAGATCATGGACCCCATTTGGGGTCCAAGATCTTTCTTAAGCTAAGCTTCATTAGAGGCTTTCTTGGGTTATCTTTGGTGATTTGCCTTTTAAAATAATTCTTTCCACAAACCAAAAAATCAAGTGTATTAAAGTTTTAAAAATCATCCAAAATTTCTTTGTTCACTTCAAATAATGTCTTACAGATAAAGCACAAATCCAACCAATTTTGACAATGTTGAAGAGTTGCTTGCACTATACTTCGATCAACAACAGAGAGGCCGGCCTCTTCACATCCATCGTGAATTGATACAGGTAAGCGTGTGCGTAGCTGGACACATCACAACTGCAGGAGACGCAGCGGGCATTGCACGTCCGACTCGCGCATCAGCATCTACGGCGCGCGTGTAACTGGGATTATGTTTTCTTGCGGATGAAGAAAAGCCTCATTATCCCCGCCTATTTAGTGTTGATCAAAGTATAACATGATTAACTGAGGCTAAAAATTGGCTAGATAAATGGGTAAATGCATCTTCTCACATATTTTTAAAAACATGCCAATTTTCCAAACGCCTTCGCCAATTGCGTGACCTACAACTTGGTGACCTACGACCTTATTGGTGGGAACGCTTGATCACAATGAGGATCCTCTTGAAAGACTACAGACTCTTGAACCAACTCTGCATGCATTACCTCAACACTTTAAAACATGAATACTTACCACAAAGACAAGGTATGAGAAAGAGACTCCAACACTTGTGAAGCTGTCATCCTCTTAGCAGGATCTAGAACCAGAAGACTGCGTATAAGACTAATGGTGTTCTCAGACACACGCCCATCACTACAAATGGAGAAAAGAGGAAAAAAGAAAGATATTTCTTTAGTTAAATTTATTTGCTTATTTTTATTTATTAAATCCAACACTAGACAACAAGACCTTTGCCAAGGGACAAATCAGCAGCAGCATTACAATTTGGGTTTTGGGAATCATTGACTGCAAAATTAAATTCAGCTATATGCACACTCAAAATGTGGATAAATGAATTGATCAAGTCAATAATGTTTGTACATGCATAAAATCCATTGGCTTAAAATATGGTATGGTTCAAAGTTAAAAATAGACGTAGAAAACTGATTAACATTGTACTAAATTTAATTGAAAACGAAACTTTGTTTGTACCAGGGTTGAGGTCTGAAATCTTGGGGGTCTTATATGGATGGGTTAAACAATTCAGATAGATTACAAAATGAGCCAAAACACTGGTAAATTTTTGGACCTCAAGATTTCAGACCGCAACATAGGTACAAAGAATATTATACTTTATATTAAGAAGTGCAAGAATACTCAATTTTTTCTATCTATGTTTTCATAGTTGAAACATACTACATGTGCGCTTAAAATCACCTTAAAATTTGAATATTGAATCACAGAAACTTTGAAGTGAAATAAATGATTGGGCTCCTAAATTACAGATCATGCTATTTTTTTTGGTTTGTGCAGTGCTTCATTCAGGTCATTATCTCCTACACACATGGGGGTCGTTTCCTTACCACAAAAACAGGAAGCATACCCCATAGCATATGCCACATATTCCTGCCTGATATGAACTAGCTAATATGCTTGTTTGTTTCATCTGTCACACAAAATCACAAATCAAGCTTTGTTTTTCCATAGAATGCAAGAGAAAAACCAAACACAAAGGTATCCTGTATTGATGAAATGAATTGCACACTGGTTTCAGAGCTATTGTGGTGGTCGCACGACAAGCTAGGGTGACATAAAAAATTTCAAGTGCAAAAACTCGATCATGTCCCACTTGGAATATCAACACATTGTTTTGAGTTGGAATAAATTAGAATTTTCTCACAACAGACTATCAGGGCAGTACGCAAATTTACAAATTTGTAGTCGTCTGCCTCGGCTACAAGCTACAACCGCGACATCAACTCTGAAACCACCTTAATATACAGAGGGGACTCTACCTGTAATTTTACCGGTGTGAGTGTCGCCTAAGCTAGACTCCAATATTAACAACTATTCAAATTTTTGTCAAAAAGTCTAACAGGTGGACACTTTAAAATATTTATCAAAATTCTGCACCTATCAAAAGACTCACCAGGCACATAAAATACAGAGTTATTAATGAAAAGTACTTTAGCACTGAGCTGCATACCTTTTCAAGATGTTCAGATATTTTTTTCAACACAAAAGAAAAACTATAAAAACCATCAAAGAACCCATATCTTCTCCATAAAGCCTTATTTCAATTATACATGCCAAGCATGACATTGAATCTATAGACTATTATAAGGCTGCAATCATATAGAAGTAAACGGTATACGGAATTCTCTAAATACTTGCAATTCTAGCATGGATTAAAGAACTTCAGGACTCATATCTTCTTCATAAGGCCTTATTTTAATGATACATGTAAAGCATGGCCTTGAATCTCTATCTTCATGTGTATTTACAGAAGACTTCCAAACCTACCAATTACACCATGAACAGCATAAGGAAACACATTGCTGACTACTCTGATCTAGGAAAATGTGTGTAACCTTGCTGTGCTTATACAATATTATATCCAAAAGAAGAATTTTAAAAACCCATATCTTCTCAATAACGCCTAATTTTAAACAATTATAGGCCTGAATGTCAAGCATGGCCTTGAATCTCTATCTATTCACAGAAGAATTCCAACCCTAGCCACCATGCCAGGACAGCCTTATATACGGAAACCCATAGTTTGCTACTCAATGTACCTATGCTACCTGGTTGCATTGCCTTCCGTTGGTGAGTGATGCTATCCTGGCCATATATCCTGTTAGCCGGGATATCAAGGAATTCATTAGGATGCTCACAGGTATGGATGGATAAACTTAGCTCAATATTCCTCATTTCTTCTATCAAACATGATAAGTTTTAGTACAATATATGTATAGTTTATCTCAGAGTTGTTTTTCACTCGTTCACAGGGCCTACTGATGCACTTGTTTACGCACATATTTACAGAGCGCGATTTGTTGATTTTTCGATTGTTTACGCTAATGCTGTTGATACACGTGTGGTGTACACAACTCGATTTGAAATGAAAAACAACTCTGAGATATAGTATAGTATGCTACAATATTAATTGTACAATTCAGTTCTGTATGGTATAAGAAATTGTCATGTCACAGTGGAGCGCATGTCGGCCAGGACACTGATAGATGCTGAACCCATATTATCATTTCATTATTGCCAATGATAAATTAATCATATTATTATAATTAATTTCAATTAGGCCTATTCGTTTGATTGTATTTCTGCAATTAATTAAGCATTATTTCACTGATTTAAACAATAACACACCTCTTTTAAATGTAATGAACATTTAATTCAAAACTACCAATATTCCCTATTCGTATTCCGATTATTGTGCAGGCCTCACAGTGTTCGCATGATCCCACAGAGAGAATTCAGAATCAGACTAAAACAAGTTAAAAAGCCGTTTCAAAAATCAAGGATAGAACAACCTAGTATTTTCACCACAAAATCTCCTTGGGTTAAGAGATACCCAACAAAGTCAAATATCAAGCCGAGGTTAATGCCATCCAAATTGCTGTAAATAACAAGACAATCACGCCAGATTATAACCTGAAAACAGACTTTAATTTGATGAGTTGCAGACAGCTGAGAAGGAAATCTGTGGACTATCTGTGAGGTAGATCAAGAAAATTATGCTGCATCATGATGTACCTACAAACATATGCTGCGCAGTGTTGCCTACTTCGATATCACCTTTAACAAAACTATAGAAACATTTTGGCCAAGTAGGGGTGCAGACAAGGGTGTCGATAAAGGCAGGAGGTGGCATTTACTCTTTTCATAGGTCAACGAATTAGTGCCTTATATTAGGCACAGTTGAGCCACATGGTGAAAATCACAGCATGAGGCACAAATCTGATGGTATCCGCTTTGATTTGGAACATTTTATTTTTGAAAAGAGGTACGTTTTTATGATGCAAAACGTCATTCTTGGTTAGAAAATCACATGAATTTGTGACTAAGAATGAAAATGAAAGATACAATTGAATACGCTAGAATAAGAACATCCCAACTCCATGGGCTGCCTTCTGTCAAGTTATGTAAAATATAAATGCATATAAATCTCGGAAAATGCTTTCAAATCACTAGGAAGCATTTTCATGTCTTTATCCCAATCATAGCCTCACATTTGACCTGGTAGTTGACTTTGTTAGACATTGTTAGATAATTTTCCTAGCATATAGTTGCAGAGAGGAGCTCATGGAGTTGGGATGTTCTTATTATGACTGTTTAATATATCAATTATGTACTGTAACAATTATCTAACAATGTCTAAAAAAGTAAACTACGAGGTCAAATATGACACTATGATTAGGATATTGACATGGAAATGCTATTTTAGTGATGAGAAAGCATTTTCAGGAATTTGTATGCATTTATATTTTATAATTATGATTAAACAGAAGGCAGCTATGGAGTTGGGATGTTCTTATTCTAGCGTATTCAATTGTCTCATAATGAATGCACCTACATTATTTTTGTCATAATAAACTTGAGCTTCGCTGGCATCCATTATAATAATGTACAATGAATTCCTCACAATAATGTACATTATAACTTACACAATACATAACAAAACAACAATTCATTATCTTTCATACTCTATTGTCATGAATCTCTTGTGTCTGAGGTTGTATCTTTTGTTGTGCTAAGTTTATACTCCAGCAAGTCATTTTTCTGAAATACATTTGAATGGAAATTATAATTTCTGATGGTTTATTTCTTGGACCTCTGACTTTGCTGAGATGAATACTTAAACCTGGTCAAACTAGAAACCTATGCTAAAAATTCTGCTGTGCATATAATGTAGGCCTGCCTATCCTTAATGTTTCACCGCATCAAAATACTCCACATAATTTAACACCTGCTAAAAACATATCTTGCAAGATCACAAGGCTTTCTACGACCAATTATATGTCTGTTATAGGTCCTACAAAAGTAAAAACAGGTAGAAATCTTCCACAGTGGTGTGTCTACGAGCTCATATAGCTAGTGGGTTTCAGTTTTGGGTTTGCCTGTAACAGTGCTCAAAATTAGGTACAGGTAGAAATCTTCCACGGTGGTGTGTCTATGAGCTTGTATAGCTAGTGGTTTTCAGTGTTGGGTTTGCCTGTATAGTGCTGCACAAATTAATAGGCTGTCACTAGTTGCCAATTCAGGAAATCTATTCAATTAGAGACTTGTGGTATCTGTGCTGTCAGACAGCTAGCTAGCAACTCTGAGCTTGTTTTTCACTGTCTACAGTTCAGTGTAGAACTAGCAATAGTTGTATCAATTATGTACTTATTGAGTAAGTGACTAGTATCGCTAGCAAATTTGGGGTTACAAGAGAATTTCACATTGTGGAAGGTACGTTTTGGCCAAGCAAGTTTATTCAAAGTCTTTAACTCCAATTTGGTTGTATGAACTCATATTTTTCACTATGGTGGGCAATATACTGCAAATAATTGTACAAAATTAGCTCTCTTACTAATTGAACAAGTGATTAGTATCATGATCGTTAGCAAATTGGGAAACAGGTGAGTTACAATAACTATACAGCAGGGTGCGCTATTTATTTGAAGTCTATACCCAATGGCTATCTCAACTATCAAAATTTTCAAAATCTGTTAATCACATTAAAGTGGTGATGACACTGTTAATAGGCTGCCTCCAAATTTAATGTACTGTACAAAATGAAGTCATCAAATGACACTTTCACATTATCAAGCTAGTGAGGATTGAAATGATCAAAATCTTGGCAAAGCAGTTTGCGACTGTACTTCTTCACAAAGTTTTCATTTTGCATATGAACACAAGAAATGTGTAATTAAACTAGCAAAACAAACAAATAAACAACAAAAAACTATATGACTTAGAAGCATTAAGAACAAAGATCAAGATAAAGTACCCCAGATTCCTCATCATTTCTATTCTAGCAATGGGGACCAATTTGGGGATACAGTATCCAAGTTTTTGCCACTAATAATCCAATCTTGTTGTAATGTGCAAATATTAAAAAAAACACTTTACAATCAATGAGTTTTGCATGCCATTCATATAACAATTAAAGGTGGCATTTTGCACAGTTTGCTTTCTGTGAAAGTTCATTTTGGCAGAATCTTGAGTGGACCTAAATACCCCAATGTTGAGCTCCCCGATTGACAATGCTTATGCTATTAAGCAGTATAACCAGTCTGGAATACCCCTTCTAAATCTACAACAAAAACAAATTGGGTGAAGTTACACCTAATGTATCCATGCAATCAATATTCACAAGCACGAGCAAGTCCATGGCTATAAATAACATTTTCCTTTTAATCGCCCATACCATCAAATCAAAAGCCCTGAAAATCTCGCTTCCTGAAAACGAACACAGGCATGAAGACAAACAGGTCGACAAGAACCAGGCCTATCTGCAAGCCTGCCAAGACAGAGGAAATCACTGTGACCTTTTCACATGCCTAGCCAGTCCACACAAGGGATTCCCTGGCTTGGAACACAGGAAGGTATTTCCCTGCGCTATTAATTGCTATCAAAATTGGTTAAACACGCCTGCAAAACAGGCCTAGCTAGCAAATACTCCAGTAAATTAGATGCTAAAACTATGGATTTTCCTTAATCAGATATTTCAAATTGGGCAATATAAAGTTTATTTGAAAGATAAGTGCTCTGGTCTTCATGTGACTTTGTCATGTGAGGGCAAGAAAGTCGTATCTGCAATAGCTGCCATTTGTCATTAATTTGGATTGCACACTCTATTTAATCTCCAGTATTGGGTCAGTGGCTCTTGAAATGGTTCTTGTCACCTGAAGAACCATTTCAAGAGCCGCTGACATAAGGCAGAGATATTTTGGGGGGAATTTTCACATTCTAGTGACTGGTTGTCAAATAAATATAACTTCAGGCAGCCATTGCAGATACAACTTTCTTGCACTCTTATGATGACTTCTGATAATGACAGTTGGATCTGATTGCAGATACTGATGTCAAGACGGAATTCAGAGCTTGCACCTGTTATTGTGTCAATTATTGAAGAACATTAACCCTAAACCAGAAGTTATCGTCAAAATCTAAGAAGGGTCTAGCAGCTGAATATATAACAGATCGAGTATTAGATTGATAAATGTACACCAATGAACAGAAAATGCCAAATTTATGTTGTGCAGTTACCAGGAAACTCAACCACAGCTATCTCTTTAGAAATAATGGTTCAAAAGACCGTGGTTTGATTGACGATTTCTGCCATGGTGAAAGGGACTTGGGAACTCTCCTAATAAGACTTTGTTTGGAATTACTCCACAGATCCTAGATGATTTTTATAGGAATAAGCGAAATCAGTTACTATCATCATGCTTTATTGCTAATATAATCAGGGGTGTGAGAGTCTTGTAATAAAAAAGCTGAAAATGCTGAAAATTGTGAAAAAATGCCAAAAACAGGCTGAAAACGAAAGAAAAAGCTGAAATTATGACTCTTTTGAAGCCATTAAAAAAGCTGAAATCAGTTAAAAAGCTGAACTCTCACACCCCTGTATAATGTAACATGATCTGGAATTTGCAAGAAAGCAATACCAG
Organism: Ophiothrix spiculata; assembly: GCA_000969725.1. NCBI lineage: Eukaryota > Metazoa > Echinodermata > Ophiuroidea > Amphilepidida > Ophiotrichidae > Ophiothrix > Ophiothrix spiculata. The sequence goes on along the minus strand of JXSR01S023996.1, from coordinate 16,463 downwards.
CAAAGGTAGATTCTTACTCAGATGTTGGGTTTTTTTTCTAGGAAAGATTAGTTGTTTTCTCTTTTCTTTTATCAGGAACCTGGGAGACCAAATAATGTCCATTCAAAGCCTTATGTGGGAATTTCTATGCTCATCATGGACATAGAACAATGGACATACAGTACATAGTTCTGATTCGAAGGGCACAAGGTGTAATGTCTTTGTAAATAATTAAAAAAATGGGAAGAAGTATAACATGTATGAAATATCTTTGTAAATAATTTTAAAAATGGGAAGAAGTATAACATGTATGATACATGCCTTGAATGGCATGTATCTTTCGGAAATATACATATACCATGTGTATCAAAAAAATTGTGCACGGATTAAAACTGATTTTGACCTTGATAAAAGCACCAAATCATAATGTTCTTGTTATCGTAGTAAAGCAGATTATAAGCAAAATTATAGAAATCGGATGAAAAATAAAAAAGATATGACCAATTTTGTGAGTACTTTTAGCTTTTATCATAATGCCATATTCCGTAATTGTGATATGTAATATCTTGCTTAACTGTGTAAATCCCATTGGAATTTAAGAAAAAGAGACGTACTTACAAAATTGGTCATATCTTTTTAATTTTTCATCTGATTTCCATCATTTTTTCTGCATTTGAAAGCTTATTAAATTTGCTTTACTACAATAACAAGAAAATTATGATTTGGTGCTTTTATCAAGGTCAAAATCAGTTTTAATCCGTGCACAATTTTTTTTGATACACGTGGTATAAGCCGTTCTGAGATATTTGGATCAACTGTCTGCAAAAGGAGTAGCAACTACATCAGCTATCAAATTACAAAAAGAGATTGACTAATTTCTTTGCATATATAATAACTTAAACAAAAAACTTTTAAAGATGCCCATAAAACAAAATGGACTTTGTAGACTTGAAGGCAATGTCAAAATGTTGTAAGGATACCCATGCATAACAACCATCACCTGTGCCATCCATCTCAAGCAAACTAATCTGATCACCATATCTAATCAAAACAGAGCTATGGTCTAACACCACACAGGAACAGCATGTCAGCGATCAAATCCCCTCCAAAAGATTGGGTTCAAGTCCTGTGGTCTGCAAGATGCAAATATGTACCATGTGTCAGCGATCAAATCTGCTCCAAACGTTTGGGTTAATGCCATGTGGTCTGCAGAATGCCACTATGCACTTGATGGTATGCGTAGGTCACATATAGAACAGGCATGAGAATGATTTTTCATTAAAATATCTGAATTTGGTAAAATTTAAGCAAAAAACCTCTAAAGTGGCTAAATCGAGCTCCAAATTATCTGAATTTGGATGATTTTGGATGACAAAATATCTGAAATCAGATAATTATCTGAAGATTCTCATGCCTGATAGAAAGAGTTCTTGGCTGAGTTGTAATAATGATTTTTGAGTGAGGTCAGAAAGCTTTAGAAAGAATTGGGAGAGCTCCTCTGTTTCAATCATATATCAAAGAATAGGCAACATTTAGGAGATTTTAGCCGAGTAGTAAAAATTAGGTCTGGGACTAAAACCTGGGTACCCGCCCGTCAGGAGCTTACCCGCGTACAAAATCTGCCTACCGATTACCCGAACTGGACAATAAAATCATAGAATTTTGAACAACAAATTTTGTGTTCAACAATTTATGATAAAATTATCATTTGATCGAAGTAAACATGACAAATCTTGACCACAAAAAAAAAAATCAAAAAATTGTGGTGTAATTGAGACATCATATGGTAGTACACCCGTCAAACTTCCCGTTCTAACATTACCCAGGTAGCAAATTAACCGAAAAAGTCCCAGGCCTAGTAAAAATGGTTAAGTCAGCAATCTTGGCTAAGCTTTGGCCAAGCTTCAATAGATACTCTTTCAAAGTTTTGGAGCTGGTCGGGGACTCTGGTGATATAGCTCACGCTCACAGGTGTAAACTCCTCCTGAAAGCATGGCAAGCTATGACCTTTTTTCATAAAGTATTTACCGATACTTGGGTGATGCCTTGCCAAGTTCTAAGATTTAGCCACTTTGACTACTCTTTCAACATGTGACCGAAGCGTAAACGCAGATAATGTACAGAGTATAGGCTGTCAAGTTGTCAGTCGTGGAAAGATGGAATCAAGTTGAGATCCAAATCCTTCAGAGGGGTTTCACTTTGAAGGGATTAGTGAGGATTTGACAACAGTCTACTGAGTGAAATTCTCTGTCCACTGGTTGACCTTTAAAATCATGAAAAAAATCCTTACTTTCTATGCTTTCCAAGAAAATGTTGTCAAGAAAGATCCAAGATTTCTACAATAATTCTTAAATGTAACACTCATCATGCTTTGGCTCTTTTTCATTATCATCTGGTTTTATCACAAGCAAGTTTTTTAAGCGGAATGCATACATTGTTTATATATAATTCATTATATCCTCAACAACTCACCATTGGTGAGAGCGCCGTTGATAATTTCTGGTGAATCCCCAGTTAATATTCAAATAAGCGTGTCACACACAACACAGCGTTCACGGAGGTGCGTTTACGTAGTACACATAAGTCAGCGTACTGTTCATCACGCGTCGGGAACTTGATGTGCAAGACTGACGCTTGGGAACAGTTACAAACAGCAAAGCAACCCACAAAGCAACAAACATTTGCATTTTCCTTCTGATTCTGTTAAATATTATTACGAAGATAAGTATCTGTTAAATTGAAAACATTTAGAAATTTTTAGGAAGGTTTTTCGTTGTTGAAAGGTATTCAAACACGCTACAGAGTTGTTCATCACCAATCAACAACTCTGCATCCGAAAAGTCAGGTTATTTCTTATCACGCTCCGGTGGATAAAGCCACTCTCACACGATAAAAACACGCGGACGCATGAATGCATCGTTGTTGATTCGCGATGAACAACTCTATAGCGTGTTTGAATACCTAAATGAAATGGCCCGTATTCCAGAAAGATGTTTAGCTAAACCATTGTTTAACTGAGCATCAACTGTCCAGGAATGATACGCATCATTGCAGCTTTCAAGTAGGACAGTTCAATGAGTCGTGCTGTTGACGAGAAATAAAACCTTGATTTAGCTAAACACTTTTTGGAATACGGGCCTATATCTTTAGTAGAACCCATTGAAAGTTTACGTAACTTAAACCATGTTCAGGTCCTGGAGGCATTTTTTCTTTCCAACAAATTGGAACCATAGACATTTACAATGTCAAAAGATGTTTTAAAACATGAATTTAAAACAGATGCAGTACAACATGCATTATAGTGCTCAAGAATAGCACAGGTTATTTTGGGTAAATTCTGCCAAATATAGCCTGGTCATAGCATAAATTTATCCATAGCTATTAAAAAGAGTGACACAGATACCTTTGTATGTAAAGTAGGATGCTAAAAGTGATCAGGTATAATTAATTTTTGAGACTTACTACTATTTTTTACTGGAATAGGAAGACAAAATGTATGTAAATCTTAATCTCTTGTCTTCAGCTGTTCTCCTGTATCAAAATGTAGCCTTGACTTAAAGTACATGTATATGGCATGTTTACAGCTAGGTCAAGTACGACAATGGTTATTTCAGGAAGCTTTGGTCACACTGCTGGCTAGCATTGCAGCAAGGCCGGTCAATACTGACAACGTCAGCCATGTACTTTATCAACCATTGCAGACACCTGCTACTGTCAACTTGAACTCAAATCACTTTAGCCATCCAAGGCATACTGTTATTTATTTATTTATTTACACATTCGGCTATAACATCAAACAGATCTATATAAAACATTTACAGTAGATAAAATAACATTACATTTAAAACATGAGGAAAAATCATGCCTCAGTGAGCTAGCCTGGAGGAGCCAGGAGCAAAAAATCGCTTTCACCTACAAAGTGTGGCACCTCCAACTCACTGAGACAAACTATATTGCACAGTATAGACATATAAAAACAATGGGAAAAAAAAAAATTTAGGAGTCCAGCTCCAGCTTTTCAAAAGATATTGCAGTGAAGTGTTTTTTAAGATGTTTTTTGAAAGTAGACATTTTGGAATGAACTATAAAACAGTCTCTCAAAGACTCAGTTACAGTATGCCTTAGATTGCTAAAGTTACCTGTACATACTATGAACAGATGGATATTGATTATAGATTTATAAATTGGCATTTCATATTGCGAGTGTAATGAGGAAAAATCAATGCACATGCAGTCAATCCTGATGCATCCAATTCATTTCTTTGCACATGTAGAACATTCCTGAATTCAGGAAATTTCCTGAAAAGTGTCACCTGAGCACTAACTATTATAGTTTAATACAAAAAAGCTAGCTCAGCTGGGAGCAGGCACCGTGACCAAATATCCGTGCAACCCAAATGTATACAAACAAATGAACACAAACTTCAAAAGCAGACACTTATCTACACATGTACACAGCCATTTCCTGCCCTGTACATGTGTACACAGCCATTTCCTGCCGTGGAAACATATAAAAGTGCAATGCTTACATTTGTTCTTATAAATTAAGTCTCGTTTCGCTAGTATGTACAGCATATGACACATCTGGTGTTATCAACATACCCACACCCAGAGTAGTCAGTAATCTTAAGGAAAACCAGATTTCTGTTTTGCTTTTAAATGTATTATGTTAGGTTTGGTCAAGGGTATTAGGACCTAAACATCAGCTTTGGGATTTCCAGGATCTATTTCATAATTGCAAAATGGTTAAATTTGTGGATGTCAAACATTCACTGGCTGACCACAAGGGTGGGATCCAGTAGCCGTTTTCCTTTTATTTTAACTGTTGCAATAAGAGAGCTTGAAGAAAAATATCACAAATAGACGTAACGCTTGAAGATTGTGTTTGGAAACCCATGAAGCAAGATGACAAGCAAAAATCTGGAAGATTGTGTTGCAACTGATAAAACAAACTCCCTTGGAGAAGCTGTAAGACTGAAACCAAATACCAGGCACAATATATAAATGCCATCATTATTAGTAGTAGCAGTATGTCATGATCGTACTCTGGCAACTGAATAGTAATTTGACTGAGAATGCGGCTATTGTGCCAGCCAAGCGCTGTTCCTTGCTATGCACAATTTGGCGGTAAATTGTAAGATGCGTATTGTGTTGTAGTCAAGTAATAGTAGCATAAGACAGAACGCAGAGCTTGGTCAATATGCGCTCGCGCAGCGTCGGTCCAGGCATAGCGCCCGCGTGGCGCAATCCCCTAACTTAGCATAATTTTTAGGGTGCAAATAGACCAGTTTCCTATAGCCTGTACTTTCTTTAATCTATGGTCATGACATTTCAAGCCTTATTAAAAATGCCCTTCTTTTTAATTCAAGATATAGTTTTCCCCAGGCCCCAACCCCATTAATATCATTTCATGAACATTCTCCTTGCCACATCATATAGTCTACATTTGAATTAACAAAGGCTGAACTTAATTAATCTTATTTCCTATCCATGTTATTATATACAAAGCTACAACTTTATCGTCTCTCCTAATAGCTTGCTAACCCATGGGGAATGAGTGAATGTTCAAATTGTTTTCAATATTGACTTCTAATAACTCTAGAATCACCTGTTTGATGCTCACGTTCACTTGGCAAGCACCTGTACTGGATATCGCTATCCGCCTACCCGTTTCATCCCCAGGAGGTTTTCACAAAAACACGTTTGGCTGTGTGTATTTCAACGAGTATCTTATCTTAATCCAGCAAGCAACATAACATGTTTTGTGCTGTAACTAGAATGTCAGTATGGAAATGATTTTGGACATTTGTGACCGTCCCGCCCAAAACAGCAGTAAATGCCAGCTCTTGTCATTTTCACTTTTTTAATTATTTGCAAAGACCATGCTTTAACCCTAACCCTGGCACACCAAAGTGTATAGGATCCTACACCACACAGGCAAACAGGCAAGCTATTCAGCCCTAGCCAATACAGCAAAACCTACAAGGTTTGTGTGCGAGTCATGCATGGATTGAACCTGAATCTGCCAGGACAGTGTTTGTAATCCTAAACCATGCAGTACAGGATACAATGCTGTGTGGTTAGAAATATGACTCTGTTGTCATTGTATAGTCCAGTAAGGTTAGTGTTAAGGATTAAAATGACACCTTAATGAATTTCACACGATTTCCAGGAGTCAAGTTATGGTCCGTCAAAGGTTGTCAGGGAGTAAAACGTATTACTGAGATAAACGCGTTCAAAGATAAGTAAGCCCCTTAAGAATATACCAATTTATTTAACATTTCCTATTATTTTCTTGATATGAAACTTTGCTGGTATTTTGTAGTAAGCACTAGGATTGTGAATCTGTCAAAAAATCAATTTTGGCAAATATTGACCTTGACATGTATTTTTCACCTGTAGCGCAAAATGAAGTTTCTGGCATTTACTGCTCATACGGGCTGGAAGGTCACATTTTGTACATAATGGCAAGGTTCATTTTAGGTGCCCTGAGAACATTTCAGTCAACTATAAAGTATATGATCTTATACTTTAATCAGCACAGGCAGGAATTACGAGGCTTTTCTTCATCTGCAAGTAAACATAATCCCACTTACATGCACACCGTACATGCTGATGCGCAAGTAACACTTACAACACACGCTGCATCTCCTGCAGTTGTGTTGTGTTTAGCCACGCACACACTTATCTGTATAAATTCACAATGTGAAGAGGCCTGCCTATTTGGTGTTGATCAAAGTATACAATACTTCTAAACAAATTAAGTAAAAAAAAATAATCTAGCTTTTATGAATAAATCAATTCCTTTTGGACCAAGTCAACAACATGTTGAGCTAACATGAACTGTCTGAATTAGCCCTTGATTTTTTTGACCGGAGAAGCTTGCTCAGCAACAGACTGATAATTTCAGAGACTTGTTATCACTCATATATTTTTAATTCATTACTTAACTTCATTTTCAAGCATCTTGATGTCTTGAGTTTTCTTGCATAGATAATTTCAATTTTCTGTAACAATTCTGTCGACATTTACAGATCCCCACGCCCCCCCCCCCCCCCAAAAAAAAACACTTCTGTGCTCAACTAAAAGCACACCCTCCTGACAACATATTAGTAAATTGTTTTGAACATAATATGATTTTGTAGTATAGTATTTCTAAGGACTTTACTTTTTTATTCAAACTTCATAGATTGACTGAAAAATTTGTGGCTCAAATTAAAAATCTATAACAGGTTTAATATCTGAACTTGGAATGTCAAACCGATAATTTTGCCGAGCTATCTTAAAAGCAGCAATTGTCGATTGAAGTTGACAATGAGTAAAATTCAGGCAAAAGAAATGTCTTTGATAACAGAAAATAGATGGTCATAAGTTATTGCAATTAACACAAAATACAGATGGCCATTAGTAAGGCAAAAACAAAAAACAAGTTTGTTTCCCGTGCGCCGCGCGCATTTCGTCTTGGCTACATTATTTGCGCATTTCATTTTTTTATTTGATATTTTAGAAAACGAAAATCAAAATAGCCAATTTGATAAAAAGAACGGGGAAAATTGCAAAATGTTTACTAAAGAAGTGTTTTCTTTTCAACAAAAACTTGAAACTGGACAGGTTTCTTTCTGAAAAAATCATCACCCATGCGGATTTTCGATCAAAATTTGCCTTAGCACCTCTTATCACACTTAACAAATAAGGTTAAGGACTGAGTACCTTTAAAGATAATCTGAAACAAAATCATCATGACTTACAAGAAATGCTCAATTGACTTTTATATGGGAAGTTGGAAACACCCTAAAAGGATAAAGAGTTCATCTAGGCCTAAACAGGGCCAACCTTTCTTCCTTTTTTCCTGATCACTTTGAATCCTATCCTTAAGGCATATGTAAATCCAAAAATAAAATTACATTAAAAAAACCTGAAAAGGTCTAAACTTCCACCAAATAGGCTGATTAAACAAGAAAAGGCTAAAAAGGTGTTAAATTTCACAAATTAAAAAAAAGCTGAAATCAGCTGAAAAACTGAAAATTTTCATGCGTGATAATAATAGCAATGAGATTTTCCTCAATATTCGATGTGTACTATACACATCCTTGTCACGAGAACTCCACTGCTAAAATGTTGTTGAAGTTGGAAAACTGTTTAATTAATAACTTTTCTTACTGTTAAGATTGTGTTTTGTTTGTTTCGGTCCAATCAAAATCTCATCTTACAACTTGTAAACAATGAACTCTAACAACAACAA
>JXSR01S023993.1:37434-48224 GCA_000969725.1 Ophiothrix spiculata | reverse complement strand
CCAATGTTGATAGATCGTGGAGCAATCTATATCGGCGGTTTGGGGGTTTTCAAAGCTCAGTCTCAGAGGATAACTCGATTGCGAATTCGAGGCGCACGATAAATCGCGCTATCTGGAATGGATTATCGCGCGCGCGCCTTAAAAGACAGTGTCTGCTTCAGTAGTAAGCGATGTTGGCGATTCTTGTATACAAAATTTGCATGGGCGGTTATTAATTCTCCAATTTTGGAATTCAAAAACTCGAGGGTGGGCGCTTATTGGAGCACGGGCGCTAATTAGAACGAATACGGTAATATGAGTTGTTGGTGGTGTTGCGTTTCAGATTAAAGCGGATGGTGTGGCATTTGTCTGTATTGAACTTCATGTTCCATTTAATAGACCATTGGTGGAGAGTATCTAAATCCTGTTGCAATGCATTTGAATCATCAGTGTTGTAAATCGGTCTGTAGAGAAGACAATCGTCGGCGAAAAGCCTGATCTTAGATGAAATTCCGGATGACAAGTCATTAATAAAAGTTAAAAATAACAAGGGTCCTAGGACAGTTCCTTTGGGGACTTGATAAGTTGATACTTGATTGATTAGGCCTTCACTCCTTTAGGTAGGTCTCTCAAATTCTTCTTAAAGGTAGCCACAGTAGGTGCTGATGTACTCTGGTAACTTATTCCAATTTTGAACAACACAATTGGAATAAAAATTATTTGCAAGATGTGTTCTGGATCGCCTTTGGAATAGTTTCATGGAATGGCCTCTTAGCGCTTTGTGGGGGAGGGAGATATACATGTCTGCTGGAGTTTTTATGTCCATTCAAGAATTTATATGTAGGCCTATCTATGATTTCAGTCCTTTCTCTCCTCTCTTTCAAAGTTTCCATGTGGATGTCCTATTTACAAAGATGAAGACAGTTTCTGTGCACTTTTCTAGAGTCTCAATATCTTTTTTTTATTCTGGAGGCTCCAAACCGTAGATGCGTATTCCAATGCTGGACGCACAAGTGATTGATACAGCACAGTTACTTTGGCCTCATCCAATCCTGTAAAGCAGGGACGAAACATGGCTATCTTACAGCGAGCATTTTTTTTTTTGCAATTTCTTGTATGTGAATAGTTGGCATTCTAGAAGTTGCGTGACACAGGAGCACATCTTCTGAAAACCGTGCTGATGGCAGGAAATGATGTTTGTATATAGTCCATTAGTTGATCGTAAATCATTTTTTCCAACAATTTCACCACTTGACTAGTTAGAGACACAGGTCGATAGTTGTTAGAACTAAGTCTGGAGCCTTTCTTAAACAATGGTGTAATGTTGGCATCTTTCCAATCCTGCAGCACAATTCCTGCTTTCAAAGAATGCTGATAAATAATGGAAAGAGGAACATCAAAGTCAGGCACATTTTTCAATACATTAACGTGAAATCCGCCAGGACCACAAGCTTCATTTGCATGGAGTTAAGATAATTTTTCTCTTACTATTTTTGGAGTAACCACAATGCTGTAAAAGTTTGCTGTGTGATGTCTTTTTGGAAGTGGCGTGTTTAGATGCAAGTTCTCTGGCTCAGTCTTCAGCACACTGGCAAAGAACTCATTCAGAATTTCGGCTTTTTCATTGTCCTCTGTAACTCTGCGCCTCTGATGTTCAAGAACCTCAACCGTGGTAGAAGATCTAGAGAAGTGCCTGGCATAGTTATAGAACCTTTTTGTTTTTTTATATTTGTAATGATGAAATACATATTTTATAGATTTATTTGTTACAGGGTTATGATCAGGGTTGGTAGAATGAAAACAAAAGTGGTACGGCCCTGGCCCGGGCCCTTGCCCTTGGATGAAGTTGTAATCCTGCAGTTACCTTTTAAAAGTCCTTAGAACATAGAAGGCAGTGCTTTAAAATACTGTTTGAAGTACTTTGAGTATTATAAGAGATTGTTTTTTAAATATAATGATCATAAAGGCTTCAACCAAATATTCAATTTTTTTTAAATATGTGACCTGAATTACTGTTTTGCTACCAGTACCAAAGGTTACGAGGAATAAGTATTTATTTTTTGTCTGTTCCTTATCCTCACCCTGCCTGGATGTACCAGTAGAGGCACCAGCTGGCTTTATAGTTTCATGTGCTTTCTTTATTCTATTTTTTGTATTTTATGTTAGTTATTTGAATAAAGATGATTGAATAATAAAGAACATATTATTAAAACAAAAATCATCTTTAATTTTTCTCTCTCTTATATTTTTGATTATTATTTTTTGTCCTGAAAAGTAGTGCGACCAAAGCTATACTGGCCCACACAGTTCTGATACCACTGGTTTACGATTCTAATTCTTTTTATAATGTCCCATAACAATGGTATTATAATCTTGTAACCTATAACAACTTCACTGGTGCAGTAATATTCATTCATACACTCCACGTGTCACCTAGCCAATCAGAATGCAAGAATATAAAGTACGCGGAGTGCAGTGGATCTTCACAATGCACTGCGCTTGTTGCGTTCCGGTTTGCGTAGCGGGCGTTTAGTGCGTATGAATGTTTCATTGTTTTTGTCAGGTGATTATTTATTTAGTTTAGAGAAGTTTGTGATTTTAATGGTCATATTAGGCCTTATTTCTTTTCACAAAAGATACAATATTATTTTTCTGTCGTGTATGAATTAGATTAAATAATTTGCATTCCATTATGCTCGTAAAATGAGACAAAATTCAATGCACATGCGGTAATTTTGATTGCTGTCCAATGCACTCGGCCCCTATGGGCCTCGTGAATTGGACGCATCAAAATTGACCGCGCATGCATTGATTTTGTCTCATTTCACTCGCGTATGAAATGCGCATTTATAAATCTATAATTACTAAATTGCCTCAAAGTAGCCTTCACTGGTTGGGAAAGTTAAGCCTCTAAATATCACTGTATCGCTGAGAGCAACTTGCAGTTGTCAAGCCAGCGATTATATGAGGATGTATATTGACCACATTTGTTTCTTTGTTTACCTCGGTTGGTCCGTGACGGACACATGCCATTAGATCCATGATGAACTCATGGTCTCTTCCAAGCTCATACAAAAGTCCCAACCTGGATAGCCAGAAATGGCTAATCTATGCATGCTGGCCAATGCATCTTTGAAAAGATACTGAAAATAGAAAAGTTAGCAAGAGAAAGAGAAAGATGGCCACTCCCAACACAATTGTACAATATACTCTTAGCCCTTACTTCGTGAGAAAAGAAATCAGGATGCTGATCTTCTTGAAGTACCGATAATTAAAGTATTGTCGACTTTGAATTGAAAGCTAACAAATTGCATTATTACAATTTTTTTTTTGTTCTCTTTCAGATGACTGCGAACCCAATCCCTGTAAACATGGTAATTGTACCGATGACATCAGTGAAGTCTGGAATGCTACTTGTGTTTGTGAAGACGGCTGGGTTGGAGATTTCTGCCAAATTAATTACGATGACTGCGCTTCTGGTCCATGTCAAAATAGAGCCACTTGTCATGACTTTGTCACCTATTATGAGTGTGAATGTGCATCAGGCTGGGAAGGTATGTCAGTAACCCAAGGGGGGGGGGGCACTGATCTATAATGGTGTACTCATGCGTGAACAAAAAAAATACAAAAAAAAGGGGGTCATTTTTCACTGACCAACACGGAAAGCACTGCACTTGTTTAGGGGTCTAAAAACACTGATTTTCAACAAAAAGGTGTGATGGCCATTTGTTGAATTAAATTCGGAATGAATTAAATTCTAAATTCCGAATTTCATTCCACCTGTATTGGTATAGGAAGTATGCACGTGCTTTTTATCCATTTTTCTGCTGCAAGACAAGTTTGTGACAAAATACACTTGAAAACGCTTTTAGATAGAACTTTACATTCCTTCGTTTTAGGCTGTTTTTACTCAAAACCATTATAGTATTGCTTTAATTCAGTTTCAAGCCAGTTTCAGAACATTTTTTTGCCATATTTTCTGCACAAGAGACATGATTGTAATAATCAAAGTTGTCATCTGGCAGTGGACCTCACTCACTGTTGTTTGAGGTGGACATTTATTCATTTTTAACCCAAACGTCATATTTTACTTGACAGAAAGTTGAAAAACAGTTAAAATAACTGAAATGTGTTGCATAATAAAGTTTTGAACCTATTCTCAAAATTTTATTTCATTTTGGTTGAAAGTTCGCTAGTTTTAAGCACATTTATTTGTATTTTTTATAAATTCAGATTTGTGAAAAAATGAGGGCTTCTATACATATTTCAAATTATTGATTATATTTGATTATCAATTATGTTGTTTGATTTGTGAAGATTTTGACTAAACATGATAAATAAAATGTTCTTGACGTCAGATGATTCCTTCCACATCAAAATATGAGTTTTTATGAATAGCGCCATCTATTTTAACACTTACAAATAAAATGTCCTAGATTTCCTTTGGGTTCAAACAACAGTGTTCATTGCACTTGCCCAACTGTTGCAATATTTTCGTTATTGTGAAAAAACTGATTCAACATTTTGTTCTTTTTGCAGGGACTCACTGTGAAATTGAAGTAGATGAGTGCCTTTCCAATCCCTGTCAGAATGGTGGGAATTGTACCGACATATTTGATGGATACGACTGCAACTGTACGGACGGACGGGATGGACCAAACTGTGAGGAGTATACTGGTAAGTAATAATATGTGGACCAAAAATCCTGATTAATATAATGAGTTCAACAACTCACCATATCTCCTAATACAGGAGCAGACCATTGTTGATTCGTGATGAATCCACAGTTGATATTCAAATTAGCGCGTCACGCACGACACAGCGTTTATGAAAGTGTATTTACACAGAACACATAAGTTGGCGCACTGTTCATCGCGCGCCGGGCACATGCAAAGCCTGGTGCTCAGGAACATCAACATTAAAACATCAAAGCAACAAACATTCACAAACTAGCTCTTTGCTTCAGATTCTCCTAAACATTTTTATGAAGATGAGCAGGCCTATATGTTAAATTGAGAACATTTAATTCATGTGTTTTCATGAATATTTTCATTGTTGAAAGGTATTCATGAGACCACCCTTGCGCGATAAAAATACACGCATGGATGCATCATTGTTGATTTGCGATGATCAACTTTGTAGCGTGTTTAAATACCTTATTGGTGCATGGGTACTTGCCATACCAATTAAATACCAGAATGTGACAACAGAACAGCGCATGTTCATATGGTGCCCTATCCAGGGCAAAGGAGAGGGGTAATTTGTCAATACTTGATATGGAAGCATGGACTGGGGTCATTGTTACATTCTGGTATTTATTTTGTCCCTGATTCGATCTCAATGAGTGAAAATGTAGTATGCAGGTTTTCCCTGCTTCTTATACTCTATGAGCCTTGAAGTATACAGTAACCAGCCAATTAACACACATAAACCATACAGGGATGTAAATTAATCCATATTTTTGAATCATAAACACATACCCAATAGACCACTTTCGTATGTCCCATAATGCATCTTGAAAGTACCACAAATACGGGACCTTGTGACGTACCTTGTGCAGTCGAACTGTGCGCAATGCGCATAACTTCAAATATGGTAGACTGAGCAAGATACGTCACAAGGTCCCGTATTTGTGGTACTTTCAAGATGCATTATGGGACATACGAAAGTGGTCTATCCAGCTGAATATTGAAATAAACTTGTGTTCAAGGTTTGTCATTATGGAAGCAACAAAAAATGTCAAATATAATACCCCAATCATATGCAGTGATTTGGTCTTGAATCAGCCCTAATCAATCATTTCAAGTCTCTTACACAATACAAAATCACCACAATATTGTAGAATACAAGGGATATACGATGGATCTTGTGACAGAGTCTAATTGCCTACTAATATTCTTCAAGGCTTATAGAGTATACAGTTTTCCTCCTACATATATTTTCTCATAGTCATTTTTAGTAAAATATATTATATACAGCATTAATAAATGCAAGCATATTGAAACCCCCACTACATTATTTAAAATAGTTTAACCACATAGTAAAGAGTTCTTTTGAAAAAGCTATTTATTCCCACCAATAAAGACAAATAAGGTATTCATATTTGCATAGCATAGTTGCTGTGAGTTTATTCATTACATGCACTCTCGATCTCATTCATATAATTCAATCTTCACTTAGTTATAGGATAAATTGACATAATTTTCTCATCCATGCATATTAACATAGGTATAATCTCTGTGACTAAAATGTTAAAGAACACAGAGTTACAAATGAAGCAAATCCTAAGCACGCACAGTGCTTTAATAATTCACAAGTCTTATCAAATCTGATTTAAAAGTTTCCATTGTAATATTTCACTGTGACTAAACTGTTTAAGAACACAACATTACCATTACCAGTATATCTGACCTTAGAAAATGCATTCTTTAGTATACTTGCACACCTGTAGGTAATTTGAATAATTCAATTTCCTTCCAATTGAAGGACCCAAAATTAAGTATCATTATATATCCTTACATAGTAAATTACCAAGGCAAGGCACTCATCCTTATGTAGTAAATCACCAAGGTAAGGTACCCATCCTTGCGTAGTAAAATTAACAAGGCAAGGCACTCATCCTTACGTAGTAAAATTACCAAGGCAAGGCACTCATCCTTACGTAGTAAAATTACCAAGGCAAGGCACTCATCCTTACGTGCTAAATCTGCAAGATAAGGTACATATCCTTATGCACGAAATTCGCAAGATAAGGTACTCAAGACAAAGTCGGCTTATGTCAATAAATGTTCAACTATGATCAACTAATCTAATGCCTACGTGGAATACACTTATATAAATAAGATTCTAAAATCAATTGTTATGTGATAAAAGCAAAATTTTCTGCCTTTACATACCACAGATGCTGACAGTTTTTTCATTACATATGCACTGTCATTAATATCATTCAATCTTCAGTTGATTTTATGATAACTGATATTTCTTATCCATTAAAATTTATCCAAGGTCTAAATCATCTCCGTGACTAAACAGGTATAAAATAGGTCTCCACTGTAATACTTTGCTGTCATTAAATTGTTTTAACAGAAAGTTACAATTTCAATAAAGTGTACATCAGACCTTGAAAAATGCAAAATTTAACCTACTTGTGCACCTGTAGACAATTATAAACATTAAATTTACTTGCAATTGAAGGACCGAAAAATATGTATCTGTGAACAAAAGATAATGTACTCATACCTATGTGCAAAAATTGCAAGATAAGTTTCTCATTCTTATGTCCTAAATTTGCAAGATAAGGTGCTTATCCTTATGCACTAAACTCGCACGATAAGGTGCTTATCATTATGCACTAAATTCATATGATAAGGCACTCGTTCTCATGTCCGTAATTCACAAGATAAGGTAGTTCTGCTTGAGCACTAAATTCACAAGATATGATACTAATCCTTAGTCAATAAATTTGCAAGATACTGTACTTACAATGTACACAAGAAAAGGTACTACATTTTTGTAATTGCAAAACATAGCTAACTTATGTCTATAAATATTCAATTAATATTTAATGTCTACCTGATATATACTTGCAAATAAAATTCTCAATCAATACTTATGTGCTAAACAACATTATGTAAGGAGTAATGCTGTTATATAGGGTGGGATAAGGGTGGGAAATTATTTTACAGCTGAGAGTGCTATATACTACATCTGAACTCATCAAAAGCAACTTTACAAGTGACCACTTCACCACTTTGCTATAAATACCTCTCTCAAATACCAACTGTGATTGGTCGCCTAAACAAAAGAATTGTTATGACACGCATCAACCGTTCATTAACATGAGTGCCCTTTATTAGTGGCCATAAATCATTTTATGACATGTATGTCATAAAATATATTACAGTTTTTGAAAAACTATTAACTTGTTTTAAAACACTAGTATTTACGGGTTTTGAAAGATGTTATACAGGTTCTAAAAAACTTTTTACAGCTGTGTTATTTATAAATAGGTGGAACAACTTTCATGCTGGGACTTAAGCGCGCCTCAAATTTACACATGCAAGCTATTACTCACATTAGCCTATCACTTGTATTCATGGTTAGCATTGTTGTTAAAGTCGCGTGAAGAAAATTGTTTCATTTTTACGCGTCTGGTACGCTGAGGTTAAAGTTCATACACAACTCACGCAATACTCGTGAGCTCGCGTGATTTGTATGTTCTGTTGCTGTGTGACTTGATGATCGATTTGATTAGTTTGTTGTTCACGCATGGTGCAATTTGGTCCTGCCCAGAATGAAAATGTTTTTTTTTTCAGATGACTATAGTGTGCATTTTTCAGTATTAGCCCATTGGCCAAGTAAAATTACATTATTCTAAAATGTATTAATACAGTATATAAAACAAATATATTCTGAGATTTTTCAGATCTCGGGATTAAAACTATGGTCCTTCAGTGACTAAAATTTAGCTGTTTTATTTTTGGGCCTTGCCCTCATTAAATAGCTAAATTTTACTTATTTCAGGTCCATAGTTTTAACCAGAGATCTTCAAGTCAGTATATATTTGTTTATATACCGCATGAAAACATTCTTGTCATTTGATTGGTTGACGCTGCACTAGACTGTCAAAAATATTTGGTATATTTCCTGCTTGACATCATAGCCGGGCATTTTTTGTCAATAAAAATGTGATATTGCCCTGGCGTGACGTCACCGCAGGGCGATATCAGCTTTTTTACAAACATAACGCCTGAGAAGGTTCTGTCATGTTCGTCTTGCCGTAGCGTAGTTTCATGAAATAAACAAAATTGACCAGATGGATAGGTTCAAACAATTGGTGGATGAATTGACTGCATGAAATAGTGCTTTTTACCCAGCTGTCGGAAATCCTCAAGCACTTCTTGCATTTGGCGAGAGCTAGGCCTAGGCTAGGCTAAGCATGCACGGTAAGCTTAACTCAGTATGGACTTTTATCAAGTGAGTTTACGGAAGTTATCAAATGACAAGAATATTTTATACGGTATATAAAACAAATATTTACTGCTCTTTATTCAAGCAATTGTGCAAAATATCTACCCTCGGTGACTGGAGACCGTGGGCCTACTATTTTCGGTGTCGGGCAATAGTAGACCCACGGTCTCCAGTCACATTGGGTAGATATTTTGCACAATTGCCCTCATGAGCAGTAAATATTTGTATAATATTCTGTATTCTTTTACATTACAGTGGACTGCTTTCCTGGCTGGTTTGAAGGCATGTATGCGTGCTACCAAATTGTCACCAACAATGACACGGACAGGGATACTGCCGCTACTCATTGTAAAGAATCCTGGGCACATCTTGTGTCCCTTGGAGATGGAGAAAAAAGTGAGATTGTACACATGCATGAGATCTTAGATTTATTGCTGAATGGAACCAATATAACAGAGACGGAAATATTTTACACAGAATTGATGTGGGATGGTGAGAATATTATCTACGCAGATGGATCATCATTATTTGCGATTCCGGTATGTTGATATAGTAACTGGTGTTCCCTCTAAGGTTTTAAGCTTGCATTAATTTGACAAATTCTGACAAAATTGAGGAGGTGCTTGTGCCAAATGGTTGAAAACTGGCTTAATAAAGTATGAAAAACCCTCTTTTTGACAATATTTTCACAAACCTGTTACACAAATTTCCCTGCCTCCTGTGCTAATGGCGGCATTCAACTTAAGCAGCAACACTGAGCTGATGGTAACTTAATATAATACAGATTGGCATCAATGAACACACATGTAAGTCATTTGATATAAATTATTATATGAAATAATGGCATCTTTGTTTTAAAAGGCATGGCTAATATACACACTTTTATAGTTAGAGAATAAAAGATAAGATTTATTGTTTTGCCTGTCATCTATCGTCTCATAATGGATGAGCGTACATTATTTTGAGTAATGGGTGCCCCCCGCAGGCAAAAAAATAAATCACCATCTTTTATTCTCATTCTTAGTCACAAATTTGAGTCATTTATAAACCAAAAATGATGTAAATTATTGCCAAAAACTATAAATATTATCATACGAAAAACGTACACCCCTATTCAAACATGAAATATTCCAAACGCAGTAAAGCTGTTCGCGACGGATGTGTGCATTTACCTGGATCGCGCCTTGATTTTGAACGCGCGGCTCCACTGCGTTTCACGCTGAACGCACTGTCATATATCGTCTCATAATGGATGGCCAAAATTCTTTATTAGGAAGTAAAATAGCACTCAGTGATTAAGAATATGAAATATTTGTTAGAAACCATGGAATATTATCTTTGGTGGTCACATCTATCTGAGTTGGGTAGCATGTGCAATTCTAACTAATTTTTTCTTGAATTCTCAAATCCCTCCATCTTTTTCAGTTGCGATAGACCATTACAAGTTTCCCATTGACAGGCTTTAGGGTTAGTTAGGTCCCTTATCAACAAATAGAGGCCATCTTGTTACACGGATGACAAATCTTCCATTTTTTGCACAGAGATTCAGTGTGACATGTATTTTACGGTACAAACTGGCTCCACAGACATCAACCTAATTTTTGGTGAAAAATCGCCATTTTTCAAATTTTAGTTTTTCATGTTTTTCGATAAATGTTGATCATATCTTTCAGTTAAGCTCATTTGCATGGCAAAGTGTGACTTAGTTTTTGAGATATGAGACACTCAAGGAGCCAAAATTCAATATAAATAAAGGAAATTTACAAACAAAATTGCGATTTTCTCAAAACATCATTTTCTCACGATAAAGGGGTGAAAACTGTTGAAAAACGTGGGTTTGG
>JXSR01S023991.1:82511-94108 GCA_000969725.1 Ophiothrix spiculata | reverse complement strand
CAACCTTTCCCTGGGGGTCAAAGGTCAAAAAAAGGGTCAAATTTTCAACTTTGTCCGATTTCAAAGGTTAAGGTCTCAAATTGTACGTCTTGAACCAGTGATCAAAAGTGTCAATGGTGACCCCGTCGTCTGACCTTTCCCTGGGGGTCAAAGGTCAAAAAAAGGGTCAAATTTTCAACTTTGTCCGATTTAAAAGGTTAAGGTCTCAAATTGTACGTCTTGGACCAGCGATCAAAAGTGTCAATGGTGACCCCGTCGTCCGACCTTTCCCTGGGGGTCAAAGGAAAAAGAAAGGTCAAATTTTCAACTTTGTCCGATTTCAAAGGTTAAAGTCTCAAATTGTTCGTCTTGGACCAGCGATTAAAAGTGTCAATGGTGACCCTGTCGTCTGACCTTTCCCTGGGGGTCAAAGGTCAAAAGAAAGGTCAAATTTTCAATTTTGTCCGATTTCAACGATTATGGTGTCAAATTGTACGTTTTGGACCAGCGATCAAAAGTGTCAATGGTGACCCCGTTGTCCCATCTTTCCGTTGGGGTCAAATTTTTAACTTTGTCCTATTTCAAAGATTAAGGTGTCAAATTGTGTGTCTTGGACCAGCGATCAAAAGTGCCAATGGTGACCCCGTTGTATGACCTTTCCCTTTGGATCCACCCCACAACTGAATGATTAAGTAGGCGGTCGATACGCAGGCGAGACTACTGGTTTGCGAACCATCTTGTTTAGTGTGTAGTCAAATTAGCCGAAGGGGGGGGGGGGGCCAATTCGCTATTGATAACCTTATGGCTAATTTGCCGAAGATCATTCAAGCACATTTGATACAATATTCAACTCTCTAAATTGCATCCAAACAGAGTCATAAACTTCAAGTTCAGGGTCAAGTTAGCCAAAATATAAATGCTTAAATCTTATGGTTAAAATTCCATATTTAGACTCTAGACCATGCAGCTAACTCAGAGTGCATCCTCATTGTAGTTAGCTGAGAATTTAATCTATATTAGAGACTATACAAATTGACAATAAACCAACATGATCAATGCTTGCATTGGGTGTAACATGCTCTGTAATAAATTTTGGTCGCTTCTTTTAGTTACGCTGAGCAAATTAAAATTAAAAGCTTTTAGTGTATGTGTTTTATTACCCTGTAGATGAATCCCGAATGAATTTATGCATTTCATTCCCATTTACTCCAGGTTTGTCAACGTTCTGGTGACGGGTCATTGCACTACAATGCTGGAAATCCTACTAACGCCCAATTTGGTTCTGATGGGAAATCAATTACTTATACAAGTCCAGGAAGGTATGTATGGTAAATTTGGGTCTAAAAATGTCAGACTATAAGGCTAGTATGGCAAATATTCTGACTTGTATTTATCATTATATTTCACTAAGTTGTCTCAACGATGTGAGTTGGAGATTTGAGTGTGACCCACAAGACTCCCTTTTCACGCCCTGTTTGCTGCTCCCTATGACCCCCATTTCAAGCACAATATTTAATCCACAATCCCTATTTTCACTATTTTTAATTTCCCTATCCTCGTGCTGGGTTTATAGAATCGAGATGCCTCTATCTATCTATCCGTCTGTCTATCGTCCAACATTCGTAAATATGCTTCTCCTTGTATATGCTTTGACAGATTTTCATGAAACTCCCACAGTATGATCCTTGGGTAAAGGGGCTATGGGGGTGTTTACGAATTTGCGACCCGAGGTCATCGGGGATCAAACAAGGGCGCTTTTGAAAAATTCTTTAAAAAGCTTCTTCGTCTACAATTTCGACTGATTTTGACGAAAATTGGGTGGAGGCATCCTTGGGCAGGTCTACCTTCAGGATGTTCAGGAATTTTTGATCGGAGGTCATCCAGGGGGTCATTGGGGTCAAGAAAGGTCAAATTATTAAAAAAATGATCAAAAATCAGTATCTGACCATAGGAAGGTGCTGGAATTATGGTTCTTCTAAAGATAGATTGATAATAATATGCTGAACAGATTTATGGTACCCTTGACCCCCAAAGGTCAAAGTTAGGTCAAAGGTCAAATTATTATTTTTTAAATCAGTTTCTGGCCATACGAAGGTGCTACATTTATGGTACTTGCATAGATATATTGATAAAAATATACTGAAGATATTTATGGTACCCTTGACCCCAAAGGTCAAAGTTCATAGGTCAAGGGTCAAATAATTAAAATGTGGATATGCTATGCAAACAATTCTAAGTACATCCAGAATTCATTCTGAACATGTCATCCGTGTCATCAAGTTGACATCCGCGTCCACCTGGTGGTCACATGGCTGGAAACCACGGCTTCTCACGGCCCTGGACGTTAGGAACGGAGCCCAGGTCTGTGTGGTATCGGGTAGTTCTGGCCGTAACCCTGTCCCGTGACAGGGATCCGGGGGTGCCACCCTGGCTTGCTGTCAGTCAGGGGGCACTCCTATGGGGGTGTTGACAATTTTGCGACTCATGGTCATCCAGGGTCAAAGGGGGTCATTTTCAAAAATCCTTTATGCTTCTTCGTATACAGATTTTGAGCGATTTCAACGAAACTCTGGAATATTTGATTTGAGGTCATGGGGTCAAGAAAAGGTCAAATTAAAAAAAAATAATCAAAAATCAGTATCTGACCATAGAATGGTGCTAGATTTTGTGAACTTGCTTATGTAGATTGACAATAACATACCTGCCAACCGTCCCAAATTTATCGGGATCGTCCCACAACTCTCAAAATGGCCAAAAATCGGGGCATCCCGATTTTCAGATATTAAAAAAAAATACAAGGAAAAGTCGCCTATCGCAACCTGTATTCAGTACATATTTATGCTCTTGTGGCATATATTTGGGCCAAAATCTCAAAAAAGCCGTTAATAAAGACAAGGAAAGTCATAAACCCGACCTGTATTTAATACATATTTATGCTCTATATATGTGACCCAAAATCTTTAAAAAGTTGCCATTTTGACTTCTATTTTTTTGCTGGTTCCCAACTTCCTACATTGACTTTTTTTTTTTAATAATCCTCAATAACACCTTAGAATCAAAAATGGGTCAGCATGGTCAGTTGGAAATTCCTTATTAATTAGGTGCACCGCAACTAGCAACTGTTATGCACTGTAAAGAGATGACTGATGAGTCAATGTGCTATACCAAGAGAAATTATGGTTTGAGTTGGATAAAGGTAAATGAGGGGTGGATGAAACCCCCCAGTGGCGTAGCCAGAGGGGGGGGGGGGCAGGGACACCCCCCCCCTGGGAAAAAGACAGTCGGCACATTACTGTCAGTTGGCAAATTGAAACTGCAGGGAAGAAAAGGAAAAAGAGGAGAAAGAGGAAAAGGAAAGGAAGAAAAAAAAAGAAAAGAAGGCAAAAGGAGATAAAAGAGGAGAGAAGACAGAGAGGGGGGAGGGGGTAGTGAGGGTAGTTTCAGTGTTTGCATTATTTAAGTTAGGAAGAGTAATGGACATTAACTTGGACTAGTTGGCAAAGAAGTTAAAGTTGATGTCTGATGCTGCATGGGCCGAAGCAATCGGACAGCTCAGTCATAATATTTTTTCAGTTATCCTTGCATATTTTATTGTCACAAAATTTAGCCAACTGGAAATGTTCTTCAGGCACACACTTGGTCGGCAAAATCACTAAAATATTTCATCTAAACCAAAAAATGCAAAACGTGCCAACCTCTGTGAGTTCAAACTTGTTTGATTGTATCGAAAAGTCTATCCTAATGTATAATAGGCAGTTGCCTGGGTTTATATATAAAAAAGGAAGCAAATTAGGCTATCTCAGTATAGTAGTACCTCAGTGGTCTTTTTCTTTGCAAATTTTGGTACTTTGGCGTGTCTATTTTTCAAAACTTTCCAAAATTTGCGCCAAATAGGCGCAAATTTTGAAAAGTAAAAACAGTAAACTTTGGTACCTAAAGAGTGCAAATTTTTGCAGGAAAATTGGTATTTTGTATGATTTTGATTCAAAATTTTATATATGTTTGCCAAAAATTGGCTCTCTTTTTCTTGAATTTAGTAGGCCTACAGGTTAGTTGGCACATCGTGGCTTTGTAGTCGGCAAATTTGTAACTTGACTTTTTGTGGACCCCCCTGATCGAAAATCCTGGCTACGCCACTGAACCCCCCCCTCTCTCTCTCAAAAAAGTACGCAATATGCTAAAAATGATTAAATTATCATAATTTCATAACTCATTATATATAATAAAATCGGTTAACTGTGACCTACCGTAGGGTCAGTAGGTCAATTTTAAAATGTACCTGTATTCCAATACAAATGTATAGTAATATTGGATACAAAAAGCCCTGTATCCGCCAAACGGAGCAATTTTTTTAATTTAATCAAAAATTCAGGTTATTGTGTTTGTGCTCCTTTACAATCACATCAACTTTTAAAAAGGGACCCCAAGGAGTAGAGTGGACCCCATCTGGTCCCCATGAGCATTACTTGGGCCCTTGCAGGGGGGTCATAATGTCAAATCCTTTGTTTATTTTTGGACACACTTATACCCTGAGAACAACATTTTACTGTTAGTTTACCTATTGAAATGGCCTCTCCTATGGTGTTAAATGTGCAGAAGTTCTCTTACTGTACTGGTTGGTGGGGCTTTACCCCTCAACCCCCACCAGGGTCCCACCAGAGCCCTTAAGAGCCCCCTGAACCAGGCTGCCATGGCCCTTATCTACTTGAGTTGCAATAATAAATTACTAACTCCAGGAAGCATGTACATGCTCACTTTCATTACAATACATGGCTATGTTTTTTTTTTTTTTCAACCTATTGAAAGTATGAAAATAGTGTTTCCTTGGCTTTTAATTTGTTGAACTCTACAGCTTCTAACCCCAGCTAGGGGCCCTGCCCCCTGGACCTCCGACGAACGCCTCGCGCAAGTGTCATATTTTGTCCTGATTGTGGGTTTTACAATATTGGCAGGTATGCAATAATATAGATGCAGAATAGATTCATGGTACCCTTGACCCTAAAGGTCAAAAGTTAACAGGTCAGAGGTCAAATAATTTAAAAAATAATCAAAACCAGTATCTGAATATAGGAAGGTGCTAGATTTATTGTACTTGCATAGATAGATTGATAAAAGTATACTGAAGATATTTGTGACCCGTCATATCGAAAGGTACCTTAAGGGTCTCAAAATGAAAATAGATTTTTTGGTTTCATCTGAAAGATTATATTTCAAGCTTTAAAATGACACCTTGCTTTTGGTTATTGGATGTTCGATTGCAAAGTTACATCCAAATTGGTAAAAGGCATCGTACTGAATCAGAAAACTATAGTTCTGAGTTTAAAGTTTCTGTACTGGTAAAATTTGAATGGAGAAAGGATTTTTATCTCGGATTTTAAAACATTTGTCTCATGTCTTGGATGTTGGAACCTGATTAATATGAAAGAATACACTTCGAAGGTAACGTTTCTGATGAAATTAGAAATTCGACCTTGGGCGTGATTTTTGACTATGCTCAGCTTCAAGTATCTTGTAATTCAGAATGCCGACCTTAAGGTACCTTTAGATATGATGGGTCACATTTGTGGTATCCTTGACTCTAACAGTCAAAGTTCACAGGTAAAAGGTCAAATTTTAGATATGCCCTGATTGACTTGAAATTTGACAGAGATGTACTTTACAATATCTTGAGCAATCGTTAATACTATATTTTAAACTCATAATTATCTGTAAATGTAATAGTGCATGGGTTACTGAGCTGGTGGCTCTCTGGTTTGATATTTTGTTCCCAAAACCCCTATTTCAAGCAAAATTTAGGACATTTTGGCTTCCAGAGCCCAAATGTAGCCCAAAAATTAAGTTAACGGCCATTATTGGGACACTTCAGTTCTCTAGACCCCCTTTTCAAAGCTAATCCTCCGTTCTCTAGACTTGGGTTTCAGATATCGGAACCTCATACCCCTACCAAAACCAAAGTTAGGTGACTTCTCCCCATCCCAACCCCAACCCCTATGGGAGATTCTGTATCAAGTTTTTGACAAGAAAAAACAAGATTTGCTGAACGTGATCAGCACCCTGTGTTTCAGCGAACTTTTACAATGTGCACAAGCAGGAAAAAAAAAGAGAAAATAGTTTGCTATTTTTTTTTTCAAGAAGATGTTTGTACTGGTAAATTTTAACAACATAAATCTAATTCTCTTCATTTTTTTTTTGGGGGGGGGAGGGGTTGACTTGTGACACAAACAAGCATAGCATCCATACATTTGAACCATATCACAGTTGAAGGTTTACTTTCAGATTTCATTAATATGATTTTAAGTTAAGATCCTTCTAGGGGTTAACTCTTTTTGGGCCAGTGAATGAGCTTGTTTTGGAGAAAAGTCACTTTTGCATGCTTGACTTTGCATTCCTGAGAAAAAATATCATAATTAAGAAGATGGAAACAGTTTAACTTGTACTAAAGTTATCCTGTCTGAAAATGTGACATTTTTCAGGAAAATAAAATTGGAGAAATGACATGTTTCATGAAAAAAATCACACATTTTGAGCCAAAAATTCATATTTTGACCCTAGGACCAATAGGTTTTTGTCAAAATTGAATACCATCAATATGTTCAGCATGTAATTCCGCTTCTATTTTCATATGACGAGTTACAGATAGAGTGAAAAACCATTTCCAAAAACACGTCACGTACTACAAGTATGTATGTGTACATTTCTTTATAGGTCAACAAATGTTGAGCTTATCTGTGACCAATCAGCTAACTCACCAAGATATAGAGCTATAGGACAACAGGACCCAACTCAAGATGTATACGTAAGTTTTTATGCCTCAAATCTAATAGGATCAAGATTAACATTATCCCTAAATTCACAAGAAGATGATCTTCAACTCAAACTGATGTATGATACGTGGTATAAGTGGTATTTTTCGCTCTACATTTATTTTCACGCTTTTTGATCAAAATGGGATTAGCGCAAAAATAAATGTACCGCAAAAATTATGAAAATATTAAGAAATGTTCTGTCGAGTAAGTGGGAGCAAAATGACCCATCAATCATATGTTCAACGCTTCATTGATGTCTTCCGATAACACCATTGAAAATTGTAACTACCCATACTTGTTGACCGACACATCATGTTTCTGACACGTGACCTAAAAGCTGGTAAACCGGTATACGGTACATATACACCGGCTTGTCGGCTTCAACGGGTTAAGGGGGGAAAGCACGGTACCAAATTTTACGTTTTTGCAAGTTTATTTGTACCATAACCTTTTAACAAATTGCTTAAAGTTAATAAAAGTATACATTTCAAGAAAGTAATATTCACAAGGAACATGATGGTGAAGTTGATTTTTGACCAAAAATCACACTTTTTGAAGAAAATGACAAAAAACACATTTTTTGGCCATTTCGGCTTCCAACTTATTGTAGGTATGTGTGTATTCTTCTATGCTTTCTGTTGCAGCGTTAGGTCGCTCAGTTGCTTGTAGATATTTTTTTTTCAGTCCTGCTGGCATCTTTGGTCGCATAAGGTAACATTTATTCGGAATCAAATGTGTATGATGTACGATATTGCCCCTTCAAGGGGTGGGGTGAAAGGTGGTCACAGCAAGGGGGGTCACTCTAGCTTTCTGGATACTTTTACGTTTTGCTTAAGATGAATGGTATTTGCATCAGATGGATTTTTTATTTGCAGTTTACATTTGTAATTTTTTTTATTGGGGGCGCAAGTTATGGTCCATCAAAGTTTGTCAGGAAGTAAAAAGTATAACTTATATACACGAGTGTAAAGATCAGTAAGCCAAATGTTTGAGTTTCAAATATTCGAGTTTCAAATTTTCAAGGTTAAAATTTTTGAGTTCCAGATAGTCAAGTTGCAATTAAAATTTTTGTGTTTAAAATATTTAAGTTTCATTCAAATAAGCAACTTTCAAATTTGCCAGTGTCTAATTTTTGAGTTTCAATTTTTTTTGTTTCAATTTATATTCTAGTTTCAAATTTTCGAGTTTCAAATATTTGAGTTTTAAATTTTTGAGGTTCAAATAATCAAGTTTCCAATTTTCAATGCTCAAATTTTTTGGTGTCAAATTTTTAAGTGTCAAATTTTCAAATATACCAAATACTTGAGTTTCAAAACATTTTTAACTTTTAGTTTCAAGTTTGCCAAGTTTCAAAGTTTTGAGTTAAACATTTTGAGTTTCAAATATTTGGGCTTCAAATATTCGAGTTGCAAATTTTCTGTGTTTCTAAAAGTGTCAAATTTCAAATTTTCAAGTTGCAAATATTTGAGTTTCATATTTAGGCGTTTCAAATATCCAAGTTCCAAGTTTTTGAGCTTTCAAGTTTTTAAGTTTCTTATTTAACGTTACAGTGTTGCATGTATCTGACCCACATTATGCAAACGCAGAGTCTTATGCATCGTTATATATTATTTGTTCCAGAAACTAGAAGTTACAAGCTGTCATTGTTGTAGAGGGGGATGTACAGGGTCATCATCAAAAGGAGGTCTTAGTTTTGGCTCCGTTCTATGTATAATGTGAGTATCTTGTAAAGTCCACATATAATTCAAAAGGAACTTATTAACCCTGACCTTTCCCTAGATTGTTTCATTGTACATTTTTTATGTTTAACATGAAAGAAATATTACAAAATCTGCCTAAGTCGAAACAATTAGTGACCATCCCTACTGTACATATTACATCGCGTTCTCGATAAGTACAATCACCGTTATCTTATACATTCAAGTTTTAAAAACATTGATGATGTTTAAATTTAAGTTAGTAATTTTGAAGTAAATGTGAGAAAATTTGATGTTGTAAGTTAGCGATTAATCATTTGATACAACATTTCATTGATTCATGTCTGTCTGTGAGATTTTTCCGACATTTAGACTTAAAGTAAGCTTACAGATGCCACATGCTATAAGCCAATGTTGTAGCAGTACCAGTACACACTTTATTTTTATTGGCGGCAATCTGTTATGGGTAACTCAAAATTTGCTTAAATGTCTCAATGGACAAGCTCCTTGCTATTTGTCAAACATGATTCAACTTCAGACTGATCGCAGACCTCTTCGTTCCACTTCTACAACTCGCCTTTTTGAACCAAGGACTTCTCATGTCACTTTTGCAGCACGTTCCTTCTCAAGTTATGCTCCTCACATCTGGAATCAACTCCCTGTTAACATCCGCAGTGCAAACTCTATCTTCATTTTCAGAAGACTGTTAAAAACTCATCTTTTTAATGTAGCATATGGACAGTAGTTTTTCCTTTTGCCTAAGATTGGCGCCTTTGAACAATGTTTTGATTTAGGCGCCTTATAAATGTCAGGGATTGATTGATTGATTGAAAGTACACTGTTGGACCAAACAATTTTGTGTTATCAAGTTTCTACTGACAGGCCTATATTACTAACTGAACAAAACCATTGATGAGTTGATATTAATGAAAGATTAATCTTTGTGTGAGCTTTAAAATTGTCACCCAATTTTGATCACTGAACATTTGACAATGAAATATTTATGTATAGTTTTTTGAAAGTGGAGAGTTTCACGAGCTGTTAGTATAAGAACATATTTTGTATCATGTAAATTTAGCGTGGAGAATGACAACTTTGGAAAATGTTGTTATTGAGAAATTGCAATCCGTAACAATTCTTTTAGTATTTACATGATAAAAAGCACAACTAAAGCCGCCAGACGTTTTTTGCTTTCGTCGAAGACAATAGTGTATCCTATACTTTGATTGACAGGCCTCTATTGTAGGGTAAGATTAATTCGATACTTCTTTTGTCATTTACAATTTGTAAACTAATTTGCAAACTAAATCCTTTGTCCATTAATGAGATAACTTACGACAAACTTGAACAGGCTAAATGTATATTTTCATATGGGTTCTATTTTTAGTACAGTATACATAGAAGGGGAATTGCATAGTAGACACAATGGCGATGTTAACAAAAACCTACATTTTTGTTAAACCTACAATTTTGTTAAACCTACAATTTTTAACCTGCTATTTCCCCATTGACTCATTTTTGTTTCGCCTGAACATGTTCAGGAAGAGACTATGAAATCACTTTTGTGTATGTATGAAATATGTGTGTCGTATGTGTGTCTGCTCATTGTGGTTAAAGTTTTGTTATATGACTGTCATTTTAAACGTGTTGCTTCAATTCAGTATCGAAGTGATTAAGTAACTCACCCAGTTACTAGATCACACACATCCCCTGACAACGGTAAGTGCAATACTTTTGTGCGGTGATCATTTTGATCATGCATGGTTCAAGGCTCAAAATAAGGTTTCAGGGCAGGCAGGCAATTTAAGCCAATTGTAAAAGGGCCCCAAGGCATTACATGTTAAAGCAGTATTCAATTCTTTAGGGCACCAAGGCAAATGGTAGGGGCACCCACAAGAAAGCATGATCCAGTTGTCTGGGTGATAATTGGATGACACGTAACACTTCGATACTGAATTCAAACCAAACTTGGTAGCAATTATTAATGGACCAGTGTCCAAAAGTGTCAATGATGACCCATCGTCCGAACTTTCCCTTGGGGTAAAATTTTCAACTTTGTCCAATTGCAAAGATTAAGGTGTTAAATTGTTCGTCTTGGACCAGCGATCAAAAGTGTCAATGGTGACCCCGTCATCCGACCTTTCCCTTGGTGTCAAATTTTTAACTTTGTCCAATTTCAAAGAAGGTGTCAAATTGTTTGTCTTGGACCAGCGAACAAAAGTGTCACTGGTGACTCCATCGTCCGACCTTTCCCTTGGCGTCAAATTTTTAACTTTGTCCGATTTCAAAGATTAAGGTGTCAAATTGTTCATCTTGGACCAGCGATCAAAGGTGTCAATGGTGACCCCGTCGTCCGACCTTTCCCTTGGCTTCAAATTTTTAACTTTTTCCGATTTCAAAGGTTAAGGTGCCAAATTGTTCATCTTGGACCAGCGATCAAAGGTGTCAATGGGGACCCCAACGTCTGACCTTTCTCTTGGGGTCAAAGCTCAAAAGAAAGATGAAATTTTCAACTTTGTCTAATTTTAAAGGTTAAGGTGTCAAATAAGCTTCCTCTATCACTTCGGATGCCACAGACTTTGAATCAATTCAAATCAAATCTCAAGACACATCTTTTCTGTAGGGTCACCTCAAGATTTCTTCGTAAATTACACCAGAGGCCTAAATTTATTTGGACAGACATTTCCTCTGAGATAAACGATGAATTTTGTCCCAAACATTAGTTGACTCACGTAGTTTCCGACTCGTGATCCGGGATCGACAAATTATCATACGCATCATCCTGTTTTGAAGACCAGTTTTACACTCCTTAGGATACTCACTACAAGACGCCTCAAACTTTTTATGATTCTTCAAACTCTTAACTTTAATCGTCAATGTAGAAATAAGCATAAAATATCTTCCTTGATGTGTAAATTTTACTATGATGATGGTTGAACAATTATGTAATTACCGCAAATCACGGTCGCCATTGTCTGTCAACAAAACTTTCTTTTAGACGCATGAGGGCACACTACCGAAAACTTAAACAGGCCCTGAACAGGCGCAATGAAATCAAAATCAAAAGAGCGTTCAAAATTGGCACCAACATTCCGGCCCCTAATTGCATTAAAAT
>JXSR01S023991.1:65400-79437 GCA_000969725.1 Ophiothrix spiculata | reverse complement strand
AGTTCCATTTCTCTTCTCATTAACTCCAACTCCTGTGCTTCCATTTCTACTTTCTCTTTCAGAGCCTCAGCTCTACATTCTAACTCTGCCTTCCGTGTTGCAGCCTTTATTAGGCTTCTTTCTGCCTCCTGGCTCAATATACTTTCAAGTGTACTCCCTTTTCTACTACTTCCCTTTGAACGAGAAGTTTTATGTGTCCTATTTGTTGTCTTACTGCTTGTAGTACTCATATTGTTGGTTGTTTACAGCTGTTTATGCAGTAAGCTTAGAAATTACTTAAGGCAGCTAGGCACGGGGGCGAAGTAGATTACACAAGGCAGCTATTATTACTGAGCACTAAATTACAGTTTTACGTGAGTTCTGCATCAATTGTTCAACTTAGAAATGTAGGGTCACCTCAAGATTTCTTCGTAAATTACACCAGAGGCCTAAATTTATTTGGACAGACATTTCCTCTGAGATAAACGATGAATTTTGTCCCAAACATTAGTTGACTCACTAGTTTCCGACTCGTGATCCGGGATCGACAAATTATCATACGCATCATCCTGTTTTGAAGACCAGTTTTACACTCCTTAGGATACTCACTACAAGACGCCTCAAACTTTTTATGATTCTTCAAACTCTTAACTTTAATCGTCAATGTAGAAATAAGCATAAAATATCTTCCTTGATGTGTAAATTTTACTATGATGATGGTTGAACAATTATGTAATTACCGCAAATCACGGTCGCCATTGTCTGTCAACAAAACTTTCTTTTAGACGCATGAGAGCACACTACCGAAAACTTAAACAGGCCCTGAACAGGCGCAATGAAATCAAAATCAAAAGAGCGTTCAAAATTGGCACCAACATTTTCAGAGCTGCATATAACACCTAAGTGGTTGTTCAATGTGCAATTGATCTCTTTACCACATCTAATGATCCGACTTGTATAATTGTGACCTGCTCTGTCGAAACCCGGACAAAGTCGCACAAATCCCTTTTTCAAATTTTACCAAATTTAAAATGGCAAAATTATAAGCTTTCCAATGATATATCACACTCCAGGTTCGCTCATTGTTTTGTATGTCAAAAAGTTTGTTTTCTATTGATTTGTAACAAGTTTATTGGGCTATATCTCTTTAAGTGTTCTGGCGACTTTGTCCGGGTTATGTGGGAGCAAGTCACAATTATTCTGTGCGGATTTTTATTCTGTGACTTTTACTGGCTGCTCGTGTATATATATTTTTGCATTTTATGACTTTTATTCATACATGTATTGTTATGCATATTGTGAACATTTTATTATTATTAATTTGCAACTCTGTAAGCTCCTACGGTTCTCCACCGTAGGGGTAGGCTCTCAGTTTTCCACCGTCTGCTATTCTTCCCCTGCTTTGCAGTAGTTTGTAATTGTACTTTTTATGCCTCCGCGAGAGGCATTATGTTTTCTGGTTGTCCGTCCGTCCGTCCGTCCGTCCGGGCTCGTTTCTCAGAACTGGTGAGGCGTGGAACAATGCAAGTCGGTGGACTGGTGGTAAGGGTTGCTAGTAATTTTCTCTGAAAGTTTTGGCGCAAAATATGCAAATTTAGTCGTTTTTTAAGCAGAAAATATGTGTTTTTTTGTGATTTTAGGGACTTAGAAATTTTCCGAAAGGAGCATTTGCTAAAACTCCACCCCTTCAAAATTTTAACCCCACCTTATTTTAATGGGCGCATAACATATGCGAAAATTGGCCCGATCGGCCATTTAATTAACGAATACAACGCGTTTTAAGATGGCGCTCTTGCATGTAATCCTTTATAATTTCGTAGATACAAAGGGCAATATCTCCTTAACGGAGCAGAATTTTATTTTATGCATATCTCCGAAACCGCATGCCCTACGTTAATGATAACTGATATTTGATGCCTGGGTAGACCTAGAGCCAAACTCAATCCATCGACAATTTGAGCGCAAAATATGCTAATTAAGTATCTAATTTGCATAATTTATGCATAAAATGTTGCTTATTTTTCAACTTTGTCCGATTTCAAAGGTTAAGATTTATATTTTGCATGCATATATCTAAAAAAACTCAACAAGAATTGCTTTAACGCATTTGAAAATATGGGGTGCTTATCATATTGTGTACTTTCTTCTGCACATAATAAACGAAGTTTAAATTCATAAATGCACATTTGATGGAAAACTTATAACCTGAAAATGTTTTTTACGACTATACGGTGATAACGAGCATTGAAAAATGAAATAACATAGGTACATATCAAAAAGTGGGTGTGGTGTATTTGTATATGGTCCAGGAAATAGGCCATTTTTATGGTTATTGAAGATCGAATATCAGTTGAAACATAAATTACTTATATTGAAGACATTAAGGACCTATAAAAAACATGATTTTTTTCAGTGTCTTGGTCGTTTGATATAATAATTACGTTTTTGCCCGTGCGCAAGGGTGCGCAAACACTTTTGACCGGGAGTGTATAAGTTTTGATTTTTTTTAATTGCTAGAATAATTAGTTTGGTCCTTCTTGTAAAAAAAAATGTATTAGTTTCCACCACTGATCTGAACCCTTCTAAGCAATTTTGACTTATCCTAAAAGCTCCAATTACCAGGGGTGTGATTTTTCCGGATTTATCCGGATTTCCTGATTTTTGAAAAAATTGTCTTGATGAATCTCCAGAAAATTATGACATTTACTGGCAAAAAATTCAACATCGGAAAAAAAATATAATTCACCAAAATAAAACGACTGCAAAAGTAGACTAAAGTTACCTGTATGACCTGCATGTCAATGTTATCATCCCCAATTTAGTAACGCAAAGGTCAATGCAGGGGGGTCGGACGTGACGTCATCAGATTTTGAAACTCCCATTCAAAAAACTTGAATTTTAAATAAAGCTCCAAAATTCATTTTATGCCCTTACTTGGCGGATAAAAATATGCAGATTCCAAATCCGTTGAGGTTGGGACTTCAACCTCGGAAAACTAAAAAGATATTTTGACTTTTTGGAAAAATAAACAGATTTTTAATTATGGATAGTGTGACGTCATACGAGACATGCGCTCTGTATCTCTGCCGTTTTTATATTTTTAGGTCTCATTTTTTTTCCTTTTCAAACCTTCTTTTCTTATGACTCTTTATCAGGATCTATATTTAAAAAAACAAAACAAACATTGATAGGTTTTTTTTTTCAAACACCAAAACAAATATGACGCCATTCAGCCCGGGCATTCAGCATACACTGCGCGGCATGATCGTGCATCATGATGTGCAACATGACTCATGAGCATCAAAAAGTGGTTTAATCATTTTTGATAATGATTGCATACACATAGGTTCTATAATAGAAAAAGATTCAGCTTGTGATTTCGGGCTTTATATGTAGCAAATTAGCAAAACTTGGAAATATTTCAAATAAATCTTCTGATCAAAATTAAACACGTGCTCATCACCATCCTCGTACATTTTTATTGAAGGCAGTAATTTGTGATTTCGATGGTTACGGTGGTACCGTGCGTGGAAAAAGGGATCATCATACCACCACTGGGTCAATGCTTGATCCAATAACTGTTTAAAGTCCTTACGTGTGGTTGATGTTACACATGTGTTTTTAACAGTGACAGTTCATGAGAGATTGATATTTTTACGCTGCTGAAATGGTTGTTAAAGTAAAGATGACTTTCGAGATGGCTTAAAAGTTTTAGACAGGGATGGAGATTTATTGATCAGGCCTAGAAATTCGGCGAGATTCGAGAATCCATTCTCGCAGAGATTCTCCCAAAAAGGATTTGCAAGAATCTAAATAGATTCTCGTAAAATTAGGCAAACACAATTGTGTATGAATGTAAAGAATCCAAAGATTCTTGCAAAGATTCTCCCCCAATAGATTTGATTCTCGCAGCAATGAACGAATTTCTAGCCCTGTTGATAGACAAAGGAAAGGACTGAAGACTCCATGGTGTTTTTCTTGGCTGGAAAATGTCAGATGGTATTTGGTAGTAGAAAAGTGCATGAGTGTACGGTACTGCAAAAATGAACAACAGCTAGCTGAACATGAGAGGTTTCTGAGAGGTTTCTGTCGATGTGGCGGTGCAATTGCAAATTGAAGTATGTGGACGGGTGAAATAAAAAAGCACACATCAAAGACAAGGCCCTTGAGACTTACCAACTACAGAATTCAAGGTATAGAACAATTAGTGTTAATATTTTAAGCTTAAACTTAATAACCAGTTTGTGTCACAACATTGCATATATTTGATGACTCACACCGAAAAGGGGGACTTTGCGACAAAACACTTTTCAAGATACAGGTGAAACTAGGCAGCAAAAAATAAAGAAAATAATCACAATTTCCAGCAGATTTTCTGTTCTAACATTTGATCGCCTCAATCAATTTCAACAAGTAAGGTGCTATTTTAAAGCTAAACAATTGTTGCAACAGATGAAATGAAAAAATCAAAATTGATATAATCTTCAAAGTCCCCCTTTTCGGTGTGAGTCATCACATATATGATCCCCACATGTTTTTTACTGCAAGCATTAAACAGCACAGTGGAGATAAAGAGAAGACTGGCAATTGCAAGTTCGACAGTACAGAGTATGCAAAATATCTGGAAGAGTCGTGGGATTTCCATCAGCCTGAAAGTACGTCTTCTAAATGCTGTAGCTTTCTCAATTGCCACCTATGGATGCGAGTCGTGGTCTATGACCAAAAATGACAGGAAAAGGGTCGATGCTTTTGAGATGTTTAGTTTGTTCTATCTTTATTCTGGCATACTCTTTCAATACAAATGTACTGGTCTCCCAAGAGGTCCAGAGAAAAAACAAAGAATAATATTTACAAAAATATAAATGTTTCTATATTTAAATGGAAAGAAACAAAACATACAAATAGTCAATGAAAACAATTTACTTAGAAATAACATTTCTAAATTCATTCAAACTCATATTCAAAAAATTGGAGCGAACATCAGCTGGGAGTTTGTTCCAAAGGGAAGCAGCTCTATGTGGTGTTACAGACGTCGTTTGCAAACAACATGGAAAGACAAAAGAACTAACACCTGGATTTTGGAAAAGATTGGAACAGACTTGCATCTTAGATGTGGGATCATGAAAAGGAAGTACAGATATTTTGGACATATTGTCAGAAGGGATGTCAGCATTGAAAAACAAATACTTCAGGGTGCTGTAGAAGGAAAGCATGGAAGAGGACGTCCAGCAACATCTTGGACAGATGACATGAAATACTTGTCAGGAGGTAGTGTGCAAGGTGCATCACGCCTTGCAGAGGATAGAGATGCATGGCGTACTTTTGTGAACTACCACAGCAGCGCTATGAGCGCCATCTGACCTAGATGATGATGATGATTAAAAATAGCACCTGATCTTTGAATGTGTAGGTAAATGGTGGGGGAGGTGTGTGTGGGGGTCATGTGTGAGGAGGGTAATGTGGATAATGCTACATAAATATTTCATTTAGCATTTTACATTCTCTATCACATATGGAACTGAGGCTTGCAGCCCTTGTAATAAAAGCAGTAGAACCAATTTTGTAAGTACCTCTTCCATACTTTTGTGTAGGACGTGAAGTTTTAAAATGGCCATATCTTCAAAACTGAGCATCTTTTGGCAAAAAATTAAAACAAATTACAATTTAAGTAATTTATGCTCGCAAGTTGCTGAATAAATTAGTGTCTAGATACAGCCTTCCGAATGAAGGGCTGTGAAGGTGTAGACTCCCTGTGGCTTCAAGGGGCTTCACCCCCTCTACCCCCACCAGGGGCTTTGCCCCTGGACCCCGGCCGTAATGGGCTCACTACACTCGCTTTGCTCTCTTTGCTTTGCAGAAGGTTTTTTTTTCCTCAAAGATTTGCACACCCCTGAATTACGAAACTCACCCAGTTACTGGATCACGCACATCCCCTGACACCAGTTAGTGTAATACTTGTGTGTGATGATCAATTCACAGTTCCAAACCAAAAAGCATGATATGGTTGTCTGGTTGATAATCGGATTACACTTTGATACTGTATTATTGATGCCTGGTCGCACAAGAAAGCAAAGGATTTGTAAACACATTAATAGCGATTTTGTCACTTTGTTTTACACCTGATAAAATTTGAATAGATCTGAGATGTCGGGTATTCCAGGCCGGTTTCAGGTATTTTGGATGTGATTCTTGTAGGGGGATTTTGAGCTTCATGTTCAGGTTTTATACTTCTATCAGAGATACTTCAAATACACATATTTCAAAATCCCAAAGATTTTATGGAAGTTCTACATGTAGGTCCTCAAAATCTATGAAGTGTACGTCCACAACTACGGAACTGCCCAACACTTTAAATGCATAAGCCACGTAATAATGCAATGTAACCATGAGTAAATGAAACGTTTTTTGAAAATCCAGTTTTTGACCATTGTGACCCTATGTGATCGTTGACCCCAGAGGGGTTGCATGACATGTTGGGTTGGGGTCAAGGATTATTTTGACCAAGTTTGATATAAAATTGAATGGATTGAACATGATACAAAAAGATATTGGCTCGATATTTTTAAAACTCATAGCGTTTAAATTGGCTTGGACACTTATATAGACTTCCAGAAAACACACCCGCACGCAAAGCCCTCATGGAGTCACTCAAACCAGTGAAAAGGCCACGCGGAAGATCTACAACAACTTGGATCTCTATGATAAACGATGACTTAAAAGAACTTGATCTGAAACTCGGAGATAAAGAACTCGCATTAAAAACTTAAGACCGAATGATGTGGAAAACGAAAATTGGAGATGGTGCTGAGCCGAACAATGGCGTGGAGCGTAAATGATGATATGATGATCTTTATGTGACCTTTTACCCCAACGGGGTCACATAACTTGTTGGGTTGAGGTCAAGGGTTATTTTGACCAAGTTTTGAGACTCGCAGTGTTACTTTGAATTTAGATGTAAGCACGTTGCTAATTCAAATAATGTTCCCTAAATTTGATACGGTTGACTCGCATGGTTTAGATATGTGTCCATTTTTCTAAAGCATAAAATGTTTTGTAGCAAGTGATCAGCAGAACACATTATCCCTGTGAGCATATGTTTACAAATGTCAAAGAATAAATGAAATTAATAATTGGCATTTTCGTTTAGGTTGTTCTTTGGCATCATCAGAAGCACATATGATATAGATGTAGAACACATACTTTAATCAAGTAAAAATGGGTAAAATGTTTGGTAATATATAGATGAAATAATGCACCTGAACCAATATACAATTTAAGTCAATACTTTCAATCCAGCCTTTCAGGTTGAGTCGCATTAAAGACACTAAAAATTTGCAATATTTGCAAATTTTATTGTATGCCTTTGAATTAATTTGAATCTTGATACTTCAAATGTATTCTACTCAACTGTTTATTGTTAAGATATTTTAATATATAATTGCAATAGATTTGATCCTGTGATGTTGTGAATACAAATACTTGTACAAATGTTAAATATATCTTCAAAATAGTTGATATTACAGGTATACCAATTTTATAGTTTTCATGAATATCACCGTGATAATAGAGACTACTTAGTAATGTTGCTATCTCATCTTACTTTGTATTATATCGGTAAATCAGATGAAGTGGTGGACCCCATCAATTAATAAATTGAGCAATATATTCTGGCTGCCGACATAGGCACATCTGCGCTAAATTTCCAGTGTTCCCGCTAAGGATTGGGACTTTGCGCCAAAGCGACATAATAGGGAAAAAATACATCTTGCCAAATGTTACCAATTTTGAAAATATTACCTGAAAAATCAGAGTTATTTGAATATAATCTGAATAAAACTGAAATTAATTAACGTTGTGTATAACCAAAACCCTATTTTTGACCCTTGCACCAGTGTTTTTGAGCTTCTGGGCCAATTTTGCGACATACGACCTTAAACTGGAATACTGCTTATTTCGGCTGTTTGGGGATAATCAACAAATCGACTTGAATCAATGTTTTATCGCTCTCAATTTCAAAGCAATGTTGATGTCAGTAACTTATAGCTATTTGTTAAATTGGAAAAATTCAATAAACTATTACTAAGAAAAGTTCAAAATATCAAATATAACAGTATGTGATGCAACCAAAGGAATCAATTAATAAATAAATAAGAATTAATAAATGATTAGATAAATAAGCAAATAAATAAACTGTCATTTGAAACAAGCATAAGTCAATCTTTTTGACAACTAATAATTTTCACTGAATGTTAGAAATTACTAATTTCTGTCAACTTGTATCTAGCACCTCTCTGGTGTGGTATAAGTGTCACAGATTTGATATCAAATTAGTTAATGGTATTGAAAACAGTGTCACAGATTTGATATCAAATTAGTTAATGGTATTGAAAACAAAGCCAAAATAAATGATTTATAGCTTGGTTATATAAACGCCTCATCATCAGATACACATGTCTACTTTCATATTAAAGACAATCAAATGATGAACTTTGTACATCAATATTGTGCTTTTATTTGGGGCGTGGCAGCGTTTTAATCCCAAACTCAGACTAATGATTATATACTCCCTAAGAGCAGAGCTTGAGTCATATTGTTATGTGCATTGGTACAATTCAGATGTCAAGTTGATATCGCTTTTGGAAGGAAATTTGTACGGGCATATTAAACTGCTATATTGAAAGAAGACGTTTGTCATTTTCTTCTAACTGTATCATATCAGTACATCGAAGCGAGATTTGTTTTGCTATAGTTTTGAAAGTGCAAAAGTGTATCCATGTTGCAAACTGTTGTATTTAAGAAAACAATTGACGCATTCTGCAAACTGTAAACTGTATCGCTGTCAGCTCAGCAAGAAATCGTTCTCTGATTTTTTATTGTTACTCTTGAAGTGCAACAGTTATCCGCATTACTAGCATAAAGGAGACACTTACTGAACTCTACATGTACAAACTGTATTACCATCAGTGTAGCCAGTATTGAGTTTGCTATTTTATTTGAAGATGAATCGTTTATCAAATTACTGACTCTTGTCGTATTATATACTTACTGTATCAGAATCAGATTTGTTTTGCCATCTTGTTTTGTTGAAACGTGGGCAAATAGTTTCTATTTCCAGATGTATGGTATCGAGGGCATGCATCTTCTCATCTTCACAGCCTTCCTGTTTTATACCAATCTCATGGGACTGGGACTTAAGATCGACATTCTGACAAGGGACAGCTGCTTGCTGCGTGGAGAATCTGAAAGCAGCTGGAAATTTTCTTCTAATGAAGAAAACACTGCTAGTGAGAATATCAGCTTGAGATACC
Source organism: Ophiothrix spiculata (assembly GCA_000969725.1). Classification (NCBI taxonomy): domain Eukaryota; kingdom Metazoa; phylum Echinodermata; class Ophiuroidea; order Amphilepidida; family Ophiotrichidae; genus Ophiothrix; species Ophiothrix spiculata. The sequence goes on along the minus strand of JXSR01S023991.1, from coordinate 70,150 downwards.
ATAATGCAGGAAGTCCTTGGAATCCTAGACCAATCTGCAGTGTTCGTATCATGCCAAAATCTAATTCTTCACTTCTGATTTCCCTTCGTTTACGAGACATTACAAGTGCAGACTTACTCCGTATTGAACGTTTTGATAATCTCAATTTCTGCCCAAATCGTCACATTGCATTTATGAACCTGCAGAAGCAGACGCAATGCCAGGTCACCTTTATGAACACCACGATTCAGCTTTATTTCAGGGGAAATATGGCCTTTAGTATTTCAGATACAATGCAAGGAGAAGATCATCATGTAAGTTGCCCTGAAGATATGGGTCCCGAATATATGGTAGATAATCCTAGTGAAGGTCAGTTGCCATATTGTAGAGATTTTGAAGGGTTTGATTCTATTGTTGCATGCAAAGCCAGACGAGCATACAAGAATATTAATATAGTGTGCAATGTAAAGTGCCCAGATAATTGTACTACTATCCTATCAGACAGGCAGGTTGTGTGTAATTGCACACAAAGCTCACAACAAGGTGGTCAAGATTCTTTGAGGTATATCGACTATGGTCTGGTTGCTGGTCTGGTTGCTGGTCAATCAAATCAGTTATATCTTAACAACAGTGGTATCAATTTCCTGAAGGAAGGGTGTTTTACTTACATTGGAGATCAAATACGTCATAGTCTTTATTTAGAGGAAAATGACCTTGAGGTGCTGGATGTGGGTGTGTTTGGTGGTTTGAGCAGACTGGTTGGGCTTTTCTTGTCTGGAAATAAACTGGTGGCACTAGATGAGGGTATATTTGGTGATCTGAGCAGTCTGCGGAGCCTTAACTTGTCTGGAAATCAGCTGGTGGCACTAGTTGTTGGTGTATTTGGTGATCTAAGCAATCTGGCTTTGCTTGACCTGTCTGGAAATCAGCTTGTGGCACTAGTTGTTGGTGTATTTGGTAATCTAAGCAATCTGGCTTCGCTTGACCTGTCTGGAAATCAGCTTGTGGCACTAGATGGGGGTGTATTTGGTGATCTGAGCAGACTGAGTATGCTTGACCTGTCTGAAAATCAGCTGGTGGCACTAGATGGGGGTATGTTTGGTGATCTGAGCTGGTTCCTTATCTATGAGGTTTACTTGGATGGAAATCAGCTGGTGGCACTAGAGGGGGGTATGTTTGTCGGTCTGAGCGGACTGGAGAAGCTTTACTTGTCTAGAAATCAGCTGGTGGCACTAGATGTGGGTGTGTTTGGTGGTTTGAGCAGACTGGCATGGCTTGATTTGTCTGAAAATCACTTGGTGGCGCTAGATGCAGGGGTGTTTGCTGGATTGAGCAGTTTAACTTGGTTGTACTTGCAGGGTAATAATCTGGCAACATTAGATGTGTATGTTTTTGCTAGTCTGTCCGGTGGTGAAAATGATCACCTCAATTCTAATGATAGGAATTTTCAGTCTGCCAAGCTGGGTTACCTAAAGTTATATAACAATATGATCTCTACTTTCAATCAAGGAATCTTTTCAGGGTTGACTCATCTGATATGGTTGTCAATAGCTAGCAATAGATTAGCGTTTCTTCCATTCTACCTTTTTGAGGATTTACTTAGTCTGAAGTATCTAAATCTATCAGGTAATATACTTCAAGCTATTCCACAAGTTAGCCATCTCTCAAGGCTGGTAAATCTTGATTTATCAAATAACCCTTTGCAGAAACTCACACAGAGTATGACACTTGGCTTTCAAAATCACATTAAGATATATGCTGACCAGCCTGAAGTGTGCAAGTGTTATTTCAATGGGTCAGATTCATGTTTCTCTACAATAAAGAAAACACCCTATTTAACCTGTGACAAATTGTTATCATTGAATCTGTTGACAATTTTCATTTGGACAATAGGGTTTGGTGCTGTATTTGGCAATTTATTTGTGGTCTGGTGGAAACAGTTCAAACTTAAAAGTGAAATCAACAAGGTTCAGTCCTTTTTTCTCACCAATTTGGCATTATCTGACCTTCAAATGGGAATTTACATGATTATCATTGCATCTGCTGATGTACATTATGGTGAATATTTCCCTATGAACGCTGAGAACTGGAGATCTGGCATTATGTGTAGGATAGCAAGCTTTCTTGCAATAGCATCAAGCGAAGCATCAGTACTGTTTGTAACATTTATAAGCATTGATCGGTTTATCACCATTAAGAATCCTTTCAGCTCATACAAGATCAGAATGAGATCAGCAAGATTGATAGCAGCATCAGTCTGGATATTTTCAGTTACTATTGCATTGACAGCTGCCATCTCAGCAGGCCAAAGTCAGGACTTTTATGACAATTCCCATGTGTGCATTGGCCTTCCATTGGCACAAAATACCATTTCCAAAACAGAAATTAAGAAAAATGTTAATATTTTCATTCATAATATAATATTATCATTCATATCTTCCAGTTATAGTGAAGTTGATTATTTTGAACTTGAAGTTGAGTCAAACAAAAGTCCTGGTTTGTATTTTTCAGTAGCTGTGTTTATAGGCTTTAATTTGCTCTGCTTCTTAGTAATACTGGCTTGCTACATCGGCATAATCAAGTTCGTGTCAAACAGTTCACAGGCTGCGATGCGACAAAGACAAATGGCAGAAGAAATCCGACTGACCTTGAAAGTTTCAGCAATAGTTCTGACAGATTTTTTCTGCTGGTTTCCAATCTGTCTAATGGGAGCCTTGGTACAGAGTGGATTGATAGAGCTGCCTAGTTCAGTATTTGCTTGGACTGTAACATTTGTGTTGCCCATTAACTCTGCCATAAACCCATTCCTCTACACCATAGCAACTGTCATTAGTGACAGGTGTGCAAGAGAACCAACTGCACAAGAACATATCCCGATGAGACCTCGACCAAACAAGGCCCTCGCTATTGATAATATTGACATTGCTGCACAAGAGAATATTGAGATGAGACCTTGACCAAACAATGCCTTTGGTAATAAAAAGGATGTTGCACAAGAACATATTAAGTACCGTATTTTCCGGAATATAAGCCGCACTGGTGTATAAGCCGCACCACAAAATCCCAACTTGAAGTATTGTGGTGTTTCATACCCTATTTGAAGTGTCCTAAAAAAGCTTAAATAAATCGTGACCCAAGCCAAAATCAGAATATTAAGTTTCTTAAATTCTTTTTCATTTGTAATTTAATACGTTTTCCAAGAATACTTGCCATATTTTAGAAGAATCTCTTCCAAAAAGTTCAATGTTTAACAACTACTTTTTCCATGTGCGCGCTGCCATTGCACTTGTGATTCCTTTTTATAAAATGTGCACCAATGTTTTTTGTTTTTTTATTCCAGGCGGCCATGGACTTGAAACATTTGTAGTTTGAATGATGTATATTTGAAAGAAAAAGAAAATATTATAATGCACAATTTACATGTATTGTTGTTTGTTTATTACTTTTGTTTTTTAAGCAGTGCGCTGTTTATTATTATTTTATTTAACTTCTTCACCAGATATTACGTGTCTAATTCACAAAACAAAGAGACCAGTAATAAGCTTTTATAATGGTTCAATACGGGAAAAATTGAATTGTCTTGAAAATGTCAGTGTTTTGTTTACATTCTTGCTGTATTTAACCAGAAATTTGTCATGAGAATGTAACGTTTCTCAATTACTGATCTGATACAAAATACGTAACCTGTAAGCAAAATCCTTTTTTGCTAATTTTGGTGTTCTCGTTTTATACTGAAATGGATTGTTTCGTCGGTCACATCACATACTGTTCTATATGACAAAAGACGCATTTCAAGAAATTCGCATATGCAAAATTCGTACGTAGACTTGTGTGTCATAGAAAAGCTTTTGCACTTAAGTTTTCATCTGATACTAGTATTTTTTTAAATAAAAGACATCAAAGTTTTATTATGTTTAATTTCAAATAAAAATGCTACTTAAAACCCTTTTTAATATAGCTCTTAACCTATAGATCTGTATGTGAAAACGCTTTTTTTACATTTAGCGATCTTTTAGTGCAGTAATTGAATACGTCAAACTGTTCTATTTCATATAGATCTGAATGTGAAAATGTTTTTCATCGCGAAGTTCATATAGCGCACCATATAGATCTGTATGTGATGCGTTGTTTACGCTATACTTTAACATAATTTTTGCATATAGCGCAGTATGTGTAACGCCAAATTTAAATAGAACGCATATAGGACAAAAATTATTAATTATTTCTTGTTAATTAGGCTAAATTAAATCCTGTAACTTTGTTGATATGAAGAAATCATCAATATATCAATCCAGACAAATTTCCTCAAAAAAGTCAAAAATGTCATATAGAACAGTATGTGATGCGACCTACGGTTTGTTTTTATAGATTTTGGCATTTAAAAAATTAGTATATCTTGCAGAAAGAAATATGTCAAATAAAGTACGATGTTTAGATATTTCTACATCACAGAATTATGAATTTGCATTTTGTTTTATTCAAGAACCTGAGAGGTGCTTTTGGCCTCGGTCATTTTACATCTTTGACCATAATACCGTGCTCTAACCACTTGGCCACTATAAGACATTGTGGAGGAGAAATAAGCATGAAGTTTGTCGAGTCCCAGACTCAAAATTACTCTTCTCTTCGCAATCATCATCCATTTTCTTTCTAGGGGGTGTACTGTTCAGCTATTTATACAAACACCAGGGGTGAGGGGTCACCTTTGCTTATTTACGATGAAATGCTAATAAATATTAAATCATTGTTATTGCATAATAAAAGGTACCAT
>JXSR01S023990.1:21040-43239 GCA_000969725.1 Ophiothrix spiculata | reverse complement strand
TTATAAATATATTTATCTAAGTATGATTTTTTTTTTCTCTGGACCTCTTGGGAGACCAGTACATTTGTATTGAAAGAGTATGCCAGAATAAAGATAGAATAAACTAAACTATTTAGTAAGATTTTCTGCTGTCAAAAACCTAAAAAAATCTTACTAAATCAGATTAAATCTTACTAGTTGGCAGGTATGCTATAGGGAAATAAATAATTTGCTGAACAGTCTTCACATAATGATTGCAACTGACAACAATAATTAGGCCTACCAAATTAAACACATAATAGCCAGGACTAAGTGTGCATTCAATGCTTATTTTTTGCATGTGCACTTGATATTGTTGTCATATTGCGCATATTTTGTGGGCCGGCTGTTCAACAAATTCTATAAATATAAACAACTTTAATCCCACTTACTTGATCCTTTCAAAAACTTGAGTAGACACAGTATACAGTCAATAGCAGCATTAGCAAACACAGCAACATTATCGGTATTCAAGAACGCTTCAAACACGTTAAACACCGGTGCCAAAGGATGCTCTGTCCTATCTGCTGATGAGTCTTCAATCTCTGGTCCACCTGGTGCTGGGCTACTTGGAGGCTTCATGGAAGGTTGATGGCGATGTATACGTACTGCTCTCAATGCGCCAAATAGAGGTCGCCAACCGGATTTGATGTTGGTAAATGAGGCTTCAACCATTTCACAGATGGACGATACAACCTGTAAAATACCATGAAAACACAAATCAAACATTACTTCCAATTTCCAAAAGTTAACTTGAGATCTGATATAATAAATATGTGATGACTCACCCCAAAAAGGGGTCTTTGCGACAGAACACTTTTCAAGAAACAGGTGAAAATATGCCGCAAAAAATAAATAAATAAGAAGAATTTCCAGCAGGTTTTCTGTAGTAAAATTTGATTGCCTTGATCAATTTCAACAAGTGAGGCGTCACTTTTTAACTTAGACAATGCTGCAACAGATGAAATGAAAAAATAAAAATGATATCTGTAAAGTACCCCTTTCGGGGTGAGCCATCACATATAGAAAGCTTTAGCATTTTGAAAATTAATTTTAAGAAACGTTTTTTTAAGGGGTTGATGGTTTATAAAAAGAGAAATATATCATGTAGACTTTTGAAATTTAAAAAAGGGTACTTTTATCAATCATGTTGTAATATATGTTTAATGTTATTGAAAGCAGGTAGTAAAAAGGGTAAAGGGGATGGCATGTATTTGCAAAAATTGGAGAGTCTATCTTTCTTTAGAAACACTTTTGCTATTTGTGTGGTGAGGGGACTATACCTCCATCTCAGCATTAAATGAAACCTGGGTTGAGAGTTCTTGCTCAAGGACAATATGTATGATGTTAATAGGACTCAAACCCATATCCCTTGATGTCCTATGATTAAGAGTTAAGGACTTTACCGCGAGGGGATACATGACCTACAGGTAGTATTCTATATATTTTTACATGATCAAAAGTTTGATTCTAAGATGTAAAGGCTGTTTTATAATTTACAATTTAGATTTGAAGTTACCTGGTCTTGAACATCTTCATCACATTTTCCAGCCTCAGAAGACTCTCAAATGGCTTGAAGAGTGCTTCATGGAAGTTGAAATGAGGTCATTCTTTTTTTGCATCAGGAGTTCTTGCAGGACATCATGAATGGCATTGACAGCTTACCTGATCTTGGACATCTTCATCGCATAGTTCCAGCCTCAGAAGACTCTCAAATGGTTTGAAGAGTGCTTCATGGAAGTTGAAATGAGGTAGTTCTTCCTTTCCCATCAGGAGTTCTTGTAGGACATCATGGATGGCATTGACAGCTTTCTTGGACACATGTCTGTCCTTGTGACAAGCAGCCTGTAATAAGTTAAAATCAGCAAATGGTTAGTTTATTTTGTTATCCCTGTTTGTTCCAGTTGCTAGGTTGGTATCTCAAGAGACAAAAGGGCTAGTGTGATATGAACCAAAATCATTAATATTGTTTGTATAGCATTAAAACAGGCAGGAGATAATAAATTTATCACTTAAAACATGTAAATTTTCACAACTAAATATCAGACAAATCATTGTTGTTTGCATATATTTACACACGTGCACAGTGTAATTCAACTGCATGTTTCAACAGAATACATATTAGACTGTCAAATGGATGACTTTTCATTTCACAAGAATTTGAATCACATTGAACTTTGGTGTAATGAAATACAGCGTCCGTGTGACCGAGCGTCCTAGGTACTTTTCAATTGTGTACAATGTGCGATCAATAAATCATTGATTGCGACTTATTCCAGGTAGTTCAATTAGACCCGGACTCCTGGTTATGGGAGACACTCGGACTCATTACAGGAAAATCCTTTGTAGCTATCAACCCATGAAAATGCTGTTCATATGCCTACTGAGTGATATAAAACTGAGATTTTCTTCTTTCATTGACCTGACAGTTTTGTCTGTAATTGGCGACGGACTTGAAACGTGATAAAGGAGCACATTTCCTGAATGAAATTTAGTTGTTTTTTTCTAATGACATCACAAGATCAACATGTATGTCATACGGAAATTTGGAGAAGGCAGGAGCAGCTCCCCAAAGAATTTGTGTCATCCATGGGAGATAAAATGTCAGGGCAGTGCAGGTCACCCATAAAGGAGATGAAACTGTCAGTACCATGTTCTATAATTCGTGGAACTCTCTTAAACAAAGAATTTTTTTTGTATTTTGTAAATTGTAAACTCTGCTTAAGTTGATTTTAAACATAGTATGTTATTGTGTGATTCACATTATTTTCTGATCAATACGTACCTCAACAAAATGTGGTGCTACAACATTCCATGCTTGCATAATATGCAGCAAAGGCCTACTGGAGTGTCGCACACATTTCAGGATCACATCTGCCATTCTGAACAGCTGAAGAGAATTACTTGCTTGCCCTAGGATATCAAGAAAAAATAAATAAGACGTAAAAAAGATGTGTTCATAATACAAGCAAGTGCTCATAATACAAGGAAAATATTGTAGACCCAGTCACAACTGACAGCTGTGGCATGATTAGTGGTGATCAAAAACATAATGTGAACAAAAAACAATGTGAGACGAATTACAATCAGTAATGTTGGCTGACATACTCAAAATGTGAGTGTCTTGGCCCACATCGATCACAATTCTTAGCAAGTGTGAACGCATGTTGACAAAGCCCAGTAAGACAAATTATTACTCAAAACACTCATAACACTTATAACACTTCCATACCATCTGTAAATTTGGATAAAATCCTGTATGCTAAATACTTGTTGCAGTTTTCAGAATTATACTTTGACTAAATAATGATGAAACGACTGTGCATTTACCTGCTGTTTTGAGTGATTTGCTTGGTGAAGTTGGTTTAATTATTGACTGATCTTGTTCACTGGGAGTACCCCGATAGAGCTGTTGCTGTGAAGACTTGCGCAGTTCTCTCAGGAATGCAATGAGGGCCTGGAAGCTTACCTGCTGTTTTAAGTGATTTGCTTGGTGAAGTAGGTTTAATTATTGACTGATCTTGTTCACTTGGTGAACCCCGATAGAGCTGTTGATGTGAAGACTTGCGCAGTTCTCTCAGGAATACAATGAGGGCCTGGAAGCTTACCTGCTGTTTTGAGTGATTTGCTTGGTGATGTTGGTCTAATTATTGACTGATCTTGTTCCCTGGGTGTACCCCTATAGAGCTGCTGCTGTGACGATTTGCGCAATTCTCGTAGGAATGCAATGAGGGCATGAAGGTTGAGATTGTTGGCAGCTTCATCAAAGAACCTATCCACAAACAAAATATATAATTAATTATCATGCAACATACTTCAACAACAAGATCTAGAGAGAAAACCCTTTTTAAATGATATCACTTGAGATAATTAATATTTGCGCAAACCAAAAAAATTAAAAAATAGAGAATCCATCTTCTTGTCGCTCATGTGAGCAGAGTCATTGTATCTCCACATTTCTTTTGTTTTGGCAGACCCTGTTAATCTTCACTTGATGAACAGAGAGCTTGTGCACCTAATTTCATGCACAAACCATGTCCGTTATTTCAAAGGTGTCTGTTGCGGCTTGCTCTGAGCTAGGTACACTGATTTTGAATTTCCCTAAATTAGGTTTCGAAGATTCTCGAAGTCTGGCACGAACAGCTGCAAAAATTGTTGAGGCAAGTTTACAGGTGGTCAAATCAAAATGGCCATGAGTGCTGATTCTCCTTTTTAGTTTCTTTGGAACAAACAAGCATGTAAAATGGTTCCAAATTTCAAGTTTTACTCAACTTTGTGCTTGACAATAATGATATAACCAAAGCACCTGAATTATAATGTAATGAAATTGGACTTAAACTTCAACCACATAGGCTCAGCAAAATGCCTTAAAATTAATCAAATAGACATCACCAAAGCATATAGGATTTGTTACTCCATATTTTCTCGTTAATACATTAGATTGGTTAATTTTTGAGTGTAAATACGTGGTACACTACAGATGCCTAGTTCACAATCGAAACACATAAATGTTGCCTGAAAAATAAGGAAATCAAACTGTACCTTTCCACTTCAGAAGACAACCCAAACACCACCTTAGCAGCGCTGTTAGCACTCAGCATTCCTCCTCTAGCAGATCCCACCTCAAACCCAGACTCCTGGCTCTCTTGACGAATCACTTCCTGTACATCGATGCTACACGGCGCCGCAGGGGATGATGATGGGACCTGGACGTAGGAAGCCAACATGTCTAAATCATCACCTCCCATGTCATCTTGGTTGAAGCCGTTGTTTTGCTGGTTGGATCGTGTCAGGCTAACAGCTGGTGTGGTACCGCCACTACTGAAATGGCAGTGCTCTAGTTGAGATACGTATGCACAACACCTGTAGGGGAAAGGAGAACATAAGAAAAAGACAAAAAGCTCTTTAAAAATCATAGGCAGATGAATTTGAATCCTTATAATTAGCAATATTAATGTAATGAAACTGGATAGTATGGTAAATTATCTTATTAATCATGTGTATGTAAGTCAAATTATCAAAGGTTTATTGAAAATCTTGACCAAGGATCTCTTACAAAGATCATAGAAATGTGGCATCAATGGGGCAATCTATATATGGGAGTGCAAATCCAGATGAATGTGCATCTCTGTAAGCCGCTTTGAAGTAGACTGTGTCTACACGGGCACCAGATCCAGATCTGATGTACAGAAGTTTGCGTACATGTAAGCGGTCTGTGGAGATATGGATGTCAGATCTGGATCTCAAAGATGCGCATGCATCTAGATCTGCACTCTGTGTAAATTGCCCCAATTAGTCTTGAAACTGTGTGTACCCCCAGTATTACCTATAGATGCACAGGAGTGATACCAGACTTGGTGCCTATTTTCTGGCATTGGGATCAAATTGGGGTATTCCAGTTTTAACAACGATGCACCGGATCTTGCCAAAATGCACAAATGTACACAGTTTTGTGCATCAATCACATAAACTAGTGTTTTGTAAACTAGTGTTTGCCCAGCCTTGCTTTAACAATCTACATAATCTCTATGCTTGAAGTAAATTTCAGCTAGGGCTAAAAATAAACCTGAATACCACCATTTTGAGCCCAAGACTGATGATGCCATTACAATAGGCAGTATAAGCAGTCTAGAATAAGTTTATATCATAACAACATGGGCATACTTTGTTGTAGAGTAACATGGACATACTTTGCTGGACAGGTAACTTGGAAAAGAAGGCAAATTTAAAACAATGGCTCATTAACAATTTGTTTTACAGACTCTTACCTGAAAACATGTTTCCAGCATTCCTCTGAATGGCTTCCCATTTCAAGACCCATAGACAACAACGAATCCATGCTGAGTATATGCGCCGCATGCAATCGGATACCCTGGTTTTTATTAGAGCGCCCACGCAGTGGAATCTTGCTAGATTCCGCTTGTTGCTGCTGATGTTGCTGTTGGAATGGATCTTCGCTAACACATGATGCATTGGCAATCTGAGCAAACACAGTGGCACAGCGAGATTGGAGTCCTTTAAAGAATTAGAAATTGAGATAGAACTATTGTGAGCTGGAAGCGTAATTTGTACTTATAGATGACAAAGTTAATTTCAATCATTAATTCAAAGATTAAAAAAAAAAAAGAAATGGGGGGGGGGTAGCACAACACATTTGTAAATGTCACATTTGATGCAATAAGCTGTTGTTCAACTAGCTGGGCTATTTATTTGGACTTTATATCACAGTTAACGAAATGCTACAACACAAAAATGTCATAAATGCAGTTATGTGATTGTATATAAATTTGGTTGGTTTGCTGATTAAAATATCATACTGTTACACTACATGGGTTTCTCAATTTTCCCAACACACAGCACAGAATTAATCAACTTGCTAAGGCTTGGCATCCAAAGACATTCGCTCGACGGAGTGACATTCGCTCTTGATATTGGCTCTGACTTATTCACTAATATGGAGATTGAATGTTGCTCTCATTCGCGGACATCGTTTCAATCGATGGAAGTGAATGTCACTCGCGCTTGCTGTAGTGCTATGATCATTGAATAAACAAACACAAGAATATTTGGAGTGATCTTTGCTCCAATTCAATCTGAAGTTTAGCAAATGTTGTGAAATTTGTTAAGCGAATGTCGCTTCCTGTTGGAGCGAAGTTTTCTGAGCGAATGTCACTTGGGTGAGCGAATGTCTTTGGACGCCAAGCCTAGCTTACCAAGAGTGCAACTTAGACCAGTTGCTTTCTTGAAAGAATCTAAACTCAAGCAGATTCCGTCACGCTCCCTGCTACCTTGCCATTTGGTGCTCTGAACCCAAGAACAACCAAATACTCCCAATATTACTCAACTTACTAAGAGTGCAACTAATAGCATGACTTTTCTCCTCAAAGAATCAAAACTTAAGCAGACTTTATCACATTCCCTTCTACCTTGCTCCTTATTGCTCTCTGAACCTAAGAACAATGCAATATTCCCAACATTACATAGATTTAACCTACTTACCAAGAGTGCAACTTAGACCAGCAGCTTTCCTTAAAGAATCCAAACTCAAGCAGATTGCATCTCGCTCCCTGCTACCTTGCCCCTTGTTGCTTTCAGAGCCCAAGAACGACGCAATACTTCCAGCGTTTGATAGATTCCTTGCAGACAGAGGCACAGACAAGACGGCAAGGATTTGATTCCAATAGGTATTCAAGATAATGGTTGCACACTTCATTCCTGTAAGCATAAATAAATAGTGTATATTAGGCTAAACACAAATTTATGGGATATAGGCAATTAAGGGTTAGGCATAGGGCTCTAGAAGGTCAAGTTTAAATGGGATGCAAAAGTGCTTCTCCATAAAAACCCTCTGGTACAAAAAAAGTGACTTGTGTTTTACACTTATTAAGAGTTAAAAATCATACAGAGTTGTTTTATATCAACATGAACTTTATACCTTTGGTATTGAATCAGTGAGTTTGTCTTTGCTGTCAGGAACTGATGGGAAGAGTAACACAAACCTCCGCATTTTAAATATAGTTATATTTTGAAAAGGCCTATTGCACATTTGGCAAATCATAAATATGTTGAAGGTCATAAGTTGACCTGGTCATAACTGAATAGAAATACATACTACCCAGTTGATCAATATGTCAAAGGTCACAGATATGTCAAAGGTCACAGCCTAGGATACATACCTGCTTCCCCTGCTTTGGCAGTGCTCTTCGTCATCATGGATAATAACTTCTGGTTCTGTGGGTGAGCATCATGAAGCATCTGACCACCTATGTCCTGACTACCTAGTCCATCAATATCTGAAAGAAGAATCATTTTGATTTTCAATAGATTTTGCAAGTTTATTTAGTGATATTTGTTAGGGATACAAAGTTCCCTTTATGTTAAATGGAACTTTGGATCAAAATCTGGTCCACTCCAATCAAATATTGTTATGAAGAAAACCATGACGATGTGGTATACAACTTTTATATAGCACCTTTAAATTTAGAGAAAAAAACAAATGTTGCTGTTTATTATCATCATGCTTTAAGACAATCATCCATATCGTTTTGCTTCAATGTGATTCAAGCAGTCAACTGTACCACCCCAATTCACATTTCACATTTAGATTTCAATATATTCCATAACAGCTCCCCAACACTAGTGGGTTCTGTTCTCTAGATCCCCTTTCTAGGGTCAATCTTCCATCCCCAGTAAAGAAATTGGGGCCACACACCAGGGAAGGGGAGGTCACTAACATAGATGTAAGGTACGGGTATCTGTTGCCCTCAAGAATCCCTTATCAAGCCTCCTCTTCCAGTTCCCAAGATGCCCATTTTCAGATTACTTTAGTTCTAAAGATCCCCCATTTTTAAAAGAGAGTGTCCCCAAAATGTGTTTGTCAATCTAATTTTTGCAAATTTTCATTTCTAAGTCATACTGTCATGCTGACATAAACTTTGCCAGTAAATGGACCTACCTGTGAGCAGTGATATAAGGGCCTTGTTACAGTGATAGGATCGGGCTTCATATCCAGCTTGACCTAAGACATCGTTCTCTATCACTATTTGGAAGAGTTCTCCTAGCCATGTTGATGATAAGTACACCAAAACACCACTGTCATGAACACTGTCAATGAATTGTTTCTGTTGAGAAAATACACATTTCTTAAGCAACAAAATGTGCAAAAACCAAGGGCTGTGAGGAGACCATCTAGCACAAACATCCTGTAAAGTCAGCCCTTGGACATTTTTATATTCTTGCATATTCAAAAAGAACATATCTTCTGCTTTAAAATGAATCTTTTTCCAACTTCGCATGATACCAAGAAATGGGGTTATGTTTCTCCCAAGAATCGCAGGATATGTGAAGAACTTGTATTGATGTTTTTTTTTTTTTTTTTTTTTTTTTGCTCAATTCTAATTCGACTACATCCAGAAAATGCCAGTTTCAAAAATGTGTTGGGGTTGAAATATAAGCTGATAATTTGAAAGGGGGTTAGGAAGGTAAAAACTTTGAAAATTATGCAAAAATCTCAATTTTGTAAGAGTGGAAAATGCTGACATCACATAAGGTTGTAGTGAATGGTCACATATTAGGTGCACACACAAAAAGGGTGCAACCATGCAGTGATTGACTAAGGGGTGCTGATAGAGATTTTCCACAACACTTAGAAATTAATAAAAACAGAATGATGTTCATTCCACTAGAAGCAATGTGATGGTGCACTATAACACTGCGGGTATACTCAAAATGTGAGAAATGAAAACTGAGATAGAATTTGCAAACGGCTGGTGTAGAATGATGATAATGGTTTTTCTATCAAATCTGGGGGTCAAAATCAAGCTGAGATTGCATATTTTTTATATATGTCAATATTGTTGGAATTTGACGGCTCGTTCTGGGATTTATGGGGGTCAGACTGACTGTCCACTTATCTTTTGTGAGGTGTTTATCAGGGTTATCATAATGATCACTCCTAATGAGCTTGAGTAAGAGACTGTTAGTAAGTAGCATTTAGTCCAAACCTTTACCTTTGTGACTGGTAAAGTACTAGGGTTATCAGAAAGATCACTCCTGATGAGCTTAAGGTTGAATAAGAGACTTAGTAAGTATCCATAATTAGTCCAAACCTTACCTTTGTGAGTGGTAAAGTAGCAGGGTTATCATAATGATCACTCCTGATGAGTTTGAGATTGAGTAAGAGACTGTAGTATGTAGCTATATATATTCCATCAGCATTGATGACAGGAGACAAGTTCAATCGGTCATTTGTAGAATTAGCTTCTGGTGATGATGAAGGTTGTTGGCGCTGTTTGGTGTAATCTTTATTGGTATAAAAATGATAACATGTTAATCCAGATTTATTGATGATTTTTATGATTTTTTTTCCCAGGGAAAGCATCTCAGTCAATCTTGAAGCCATTACAAGATGTTACATCTAATATGCCAGGAATCGGTCAGGGTGTCTCAACTAATTCATTTGAAACTCCATGTTTATAAAATTAATAAAGTGCAACTCAACATGATCAGCAAGCAGAGCAGGCTGCCTGAGGCTTGGTGAGTCTGAGGCTCGCTTACTGATATCGAGGGTGATAAAACCCTTGGCTGGAGTTGAGAACCCCAAAACATGTTTTATGTGTAAATCAGAGATGTAACACATGAAAAATCAAATTTCCTGAAATGCGTAAAAAACCATTCAAACAGAGCAATTTCCTATTCTTTTGTACTTGGTTTAATTTCCTGAAAATACAAATATTTAGAGTAATTTTCCTGAATTCAGGAAATTTTCTGAAAAGTTACATCCCTGGTAAATATAAATTCTATTGTGCATCATTGGCATGTAATGATATGCCACAGATTGAGTATGCATTGCTAATTAAGAATATCTGCTATTCATCAACATTTTGAATTAAAATGTTGTGATATAAAGTAATTCTGTAAATGCTTATCAATCATCAGACAATGAAAACGAAATAGAATTTAGGATATTAAAACATATTGTACAGTTTCTTGATGGTGTGAACAGTTTGGCTGAAATTTTTAGTTTCTTTGGATTAACCAAAATTAGCTTGCATTTCCATCTAGATAAATGTTTCAGAAAAGAGATGCACTAATTTTTTGTCTATAGGAATCTCTGTCAGTTAAAATATAAAATGGTCCTGATGAACAATACCACAAAATTAAATGGTCTAAGCATAAAATACTTACTTGTGACAAAATTGGATGAAAACTTTTGAATCATCTCATCCACCTCATAAGTACTAATCATAGGAATAATCACTGGTAGAAGTTCTATCAAAGCTTGCGAGAACTCCCTAGCTCCCTGCCGTTCAGCGACCTCATTGATCTTAGCCAATCGCTCAATCTCTTCTCGTCTCTGCTCTTGCTTTTCAAGAAGTTCTTGTTCGGCTAATGAAATCGTCTTTGCTGATTGATCAAGTGTTTCTTGAGTATGACTAGGACTCATTTCTTCCAGTGAACTTTCATCTTCATTATATCTAAATCGATGGACTAGATTGCCTTCTTCTGGACCACCAATGGCACCTACGTTTGCCTGCGCAGGCGATCCGTTCTCCGATGCGATCAGATGGCTCTTGCGGAGCTCTGACGTTGCTTGGATAATGGCTGCTACTTCACCAGAAGAGTATTCCATATCCACCGAGTCGGAGTCATCTGTTTCAATGTCTTTGTCTTCTGTTAAGGTGTGTTTTGATTGGATAACAACTTCTTCCTCTTCTATACCATCATTAGTTGCTTGATCCACTGAATCAACAGCTTTTTCACTGTCACTCTCTTTATTTGTTTCGTTTTCAGTTGGAACATCCTTAACATCTCCTTGTTCTGTGTCTGTACTACTTTCATCCTTCTCTATTTCGTCCTCCTTTTGAACTTCTTCAGTACTCTTTGCACCTTCTGGAGGAAGACTCTTTTCCTCTTCTTGAGAACTGGTTTCCTTCAATTCTTCTGATATATCTATGGTTGGTTTATCACTCACTTTATGAGTTGCGTCATCATTATTTGGCTCATCTTGATTGTCAGATACTTCTTTGTTATTTGGAGCATCTTCATCATCTTTGTCTTCTGATTTTTCTTTGTCATCAATGACATCATGTTCTTCTGCAGGTGGAATTTCTGCATTTACTTCATTTGTTACTGCATCAGGTTTATCTGTGGTGAGAAGAAACAATCAAATGCATAAGATACTGGTAGGTTCAGCCGTAGAGATATAAAGAAAATGAAAAAAAAAAAAAAAAAAGAATTAACAATACATATGCGTTCTTATAGGCTGCATGTCCAGACAAATTTGATTAAATGAGAGGCTTTTGTTCATACTTTTCATTCTTACAAAAAACATTATCCTTTAGTCCTGGAGATACATGTACTCACCAGTTCTAGCCAAATTTACACTTGCTATCAATAATACTCCTCCAACTCTGAGCAAATATTAAACTACGTTTTGTAACTTCGTTTTTGGATTAGGATCAACTAAGGAAATTTAGTATAGCTTTTTTCTGAGAAAAAATTGCTGTGATGGTTTTTGTCTATCAAAAATTAATTGGACTTGTATCTATATCAAAAGCATTTTTTTCTTGCAAACCTTTATAAAAAATTCATTAAGTAAATAAAAAAGTAAACACATTAAGATAACTATAAAATATTTCTCACTTAAATTGTCCATCATCAGTTACTTAAGCAAGTTATGTTACATTAAGGCTGCACCTCTCAGTTAACCAACAATTTTGAGTCACTCTCGGCCCTTAGAATATGTATTAAATCCTAAAATCTGTATTATATCAAAAACAATTACATGACCAAAATAACCAACAGCATAATGTGATCATTAACCCTAGTCACTCACCTGCACTTTTTGGTATATAATTCCTCTCTTCCTCTTCTTGCTCAGCACGCTTCAAGATAATTTCAGCCTGCTTGTCGTTAAGACCTTTACCCCGTGCCACTAATTCTAAAGCAGATAGAAGCGCTCCCACACATGATACGCTGGAATGACACACAGCACCATCTTTGCATTGTGTTGCCTCTGCTATGCCATCAATTAACCTGTGTCAAAATAAAGAAAATTCTTAGTCAATGAGAGTGAATTCACTTCCTTATAAGGAATAATTGGCTATCCATTATGAGACAATATACGACAGCGCGTTAGCGTTACGCACAATGGGCCCGCGCGTTGAAAATTATGGCGCTGTGTAGATGTACACACACATTTGATGTGCAATTCTTTACTTGAATTGGAATGTTTTATGTTTGAATAGGGGTGTACATTTTTCCAATAATGATGTCTATTGCTTTTTGGCAAATAATTAAATTAAAATGTCTCAAATTTTTGACTAAGAATAAAAGATAATATTTATTCTTTATTGTACATTTTTTTTGTAATGGGCACCCACTTCGGGGGCACCCATTACTCAAAATAATGTACACCCATCCATTATGAGACGATAGATGACAAACCAATAAATCTTATCTTTTATTCTCTAATTAAAACCTGTTTTTTACATAGGAAAACCCACATTGCAGATTTTGCGATATTGACATTTGAGCCACTTGACCTCTGTGTTGAGCAGGGAATTAATATCTTGTTCAGGGCCATTACTAATGCCCTTTCAACAAGAAAATGTCATACAAATTATTCCTCATGAAGGATTTATCCCTATTTAAATCTAAATCATGTGACTGCAAATTATGGACCAATGATCCCATTCAGTAGGGTGAGCAAAGATATGATCGTCATGTGAGTGCAAGAAAGTCCTACCTGAAATGGCTGCCATATGTTATATCTAATATACACCTCGTTACAAGACTGCAAAAAATAGAAGAAGTTGCCCAACTCACTAGGCTGTGCCTCATGAGTGCGGACAACTCCAACTTCAGCACGCGGTGCATATTTTGTACAATTTCACTCGTGTCAAGCAATATGCAGTTATTAATCTATAAGTAATATTGTCTTAATTCTGTTATTCTTACATTGTCAGAATGTCCAAATCTGGATTCCTAGACTTCTTCACAGTCTTGGATTGCGGTGTCTTCTCAATGCCATATAATGGTATAGGAGGGCCAGCTAAGTCCATTAGTCTCTCTGGATTGCACAGCATCTACGAAATGAAAAAGTGAATTAGATAAAGGTAATTCTTCACAGAAAAATAGTTCCTGATCAACAATTTAACCTGAAATCCTCTACCTATTCTTCTGATGACTTTCTGTAGGAATTTTAACTAAAATCAGTCATGTACTTAAGTTAGTACCAAGTGGGTGAGAGAAATAACATAATTTTTACAAAGTATCAAATGAAACCATTATTAAAAAACGATTTTGTATAATTTATATCTGATGCTTAATCTGTTGCTTTCTGATGAATAATGTGACATTCAAACTATCATACAATTAGTAAACAAGAACCAGGTTCACTCAATTTTCATAATTCATAATCTGTTTCAAATCTACAAAATAAAGTGTTGCCAAACATTTTTCTTGGTAGCTCAATATTGCAACTGTTGAAATCTCACTGTGACAAAACAATTTATTTGTGATGTTCTTCCATTCAAGAAGAAACCTTCATTTAATGCAGACCATGAATTGGAACTCTGACCGATATCATCACGGTTATATTAGGTCAACAATCCTTACATCGCAGGAATTTTTCTGATGAGGACATGTCTTACATGTCAAAAATTCAAGTTATGTGAATTTTCACCTATATAGTGCTGAAAGCCTGCTTAAAGCTATTAGTATGTTAATCTACAAGCACATATGAATTTTCATTTCATGTATTTTACAGCTACAATTTTGTGTTCTCTTTTACTTATGATACACGGAAACTCTCTGTAATAGTAAAATATGCAATTTGGGCCTTACCTCTTTTAAAACATTCAAGGCTTCATGTCTTTGTACCGGTGGTGGAAACAACAAAATATGATGAAACAACGACCCAAGCACCGGCCTCAAAGATTCCACACTGCCTATCAACCTAACAAGTTCCACAGCGATATGGTATATAATGCGATTGGTTGCCCTGTGTTTGGAGGTGGTTCCGGTACTGCTAGAGCCTCTACCGTGATCTTGTGAGGACATCTCGTTGTCTAGTACGGGCATGGAATGATGAGAGATGAGGTGTTTTTCATCTCGTGGGATACCAAGGATGGCTATCAAAGCTGGGCACAATTCTTGCCTGAAAAATGAACCAAAATTAAAACAGTAATATTAAAAGCAATGAAAAAAGGAAATGGGATAGTAATACAAAATTTCATTACTTTTAAGCTGAAATAAACAAATTTGGCCCCCAAATTTGAGATTTCTAAATTGAATTATAATTTGCTTGCCCCTCATCTGCTACTCTTCCCCCACAAAAATGTGATGCTGGTGTCGCCAATGACAACCCTGCAACCAAATGGGAATAAATTCAGATATTTTATTAGAGTTCTTTACCAAATTACTTTGATGAAGTTTTGACTCTTGAGTTCTGGTCCAGCATTGGTAAGATAGCCTCCAGGTGTAATCAGCAGTGACTGGCTCCCTGTATAAGTATCCCCCTGGCCCCGGTTCTCTTACCAAATTACTTTAAAGAGTTTTGACTTCTTCTGAGCTCTGATCAGCCATTGCTAACCATGGCTAATATGGCCTCCCATTGTAATGTCAGCAGTGGCTATCTGCCTGCATTCATATATGATTGTCCCCTTCCCCTGGTTCACTTACCAAATGACTTTAAGGAAGTTTTGACTCCTTCTAAGCTCTGGTCCAGCATTGCTAACCATGGCTAAGATAGCCTCCAATTGTAATGTCAGCAGTGGTTGGCTTCCTGTGTTTGTTTGTTGAGGTCCCCTGGAATTAATCAAGTCATACAGAGTATTAAGCTATGCAAAATATACTTGATATAATATTTACCAAGAGAAAAGATCAACAATGGCCAATTAGCCTTTACAGGATTCTCAATCTCTTTTACAGAATCTTAAGTATCGTTAATGTGGTCCATTGAAACATTATACATTCTTATCAAAATTGCCAAACTTTTAGAAGCTCACAGCGGCTGTAATCGGAGTACACATAATTTGTTTGAAAAGTACCCTTAGGGAGCTTCAAAACTCAGCCAGCATTCAAAAGCTCAAGTTTTTTTCTTTTTCTTCCGAAATTGACCATTTTGGTCAAGACCTGACATAGCCATTGTGTTCAACATAAAATTCTGCTTCTGTATACTTGTCAGGAACAGTTAAAATAAATGCACCTTTTATTGAAAACCAACATTTTCCCATTTTGTATCAGCTAAGCAAATAAGTTCTACTGCAGCGAACAAACTCCAAAATGTCATTTTCAAAGAGATTCATTTTTTCAGATACATACAAAACAGCAACATGACGGTATGAAACCATGTGACATGTAAGATTTACCTGCGAGACTCTGAGAGCTTGGAGCAAAAGAAGCTGAGAACTCTGATAAATGCATCACAAGGAACCTCTGCCAACCTGGCTATTTCTTCTTCAGCTAGAGAGACAAAAGGTATCAAAGAGTTCTGAGTTACTACAGATAATTATAATAATAATAATATCGGCATTTATATTGCGCCTTTTCCAGTGGATACAAAGCACTGGCCATTATTATTACGCCGTAACAAGGGAATCGTCAGAACCATTTCGCCTTAAACTAGGCCATTTGCGGCCAATGACCAAAGGCGCAGACCTATCAGCACTTAGATTGTGATGTTCCCCCCTAAACAGCTCCCCAATACGCTCGGGTCGACGAGGCAAGTGTGATAAAGTGATTTGCCCACGTTCACAACACGTTGGCACTAGCGGGGCTCAAACTCACAATCTTCCGATCATGAGTCCTGCTCTGTTCCGCTAGACCACACGCGCCCAGATTTCTTATACACTTCAATAATGACCTATTAATTATCATCATATTGTAATGCCTGGGTGCAGGAGGGTCTAAATTTACATTCTTGACATTTTAAGAGAAGCAAGGACTACATCCTTTCATTAAAATACAACTAGTTAGGTTTAAAACATGCATTAAGGCTTACAACGTTTGATACAAAATATTTTTTGAATCATGCATAAAACTCAATATGTTTTCAACATATCACTTGCAACCCTCTTCCATTTCTCGTCTACCTTCGAATTTTTTTTATTTTTATCATATCCTACGTTAGATTTTGTGTTTACTACAGCTCAAAGAAGCCTTGAAATATATTTTCTGGTTTCAATTTTGGAATTGCATCTGTCCTTGTTTACATAATAAATACCACGTAATCAGAGCTATGCAACATTATAGCTAGTGTTCACATTATAGTGCAAAGTGTAAGCTTTCAAATAATACCAAATGTCTTATGTATTATGTTCTTCATATTGAAGTAAACATAAGTATGTGGATTTTTATTGTACTTCCTTATTTACTAGAAATGCCCAGGCATTTTCAAAGTGAAAGGGTTAAAACAAAATGTGTGTAAGGAGATTACAATTGTGCAAAACATGTGCAAAAAACTCTTGAAAGAGCTTAGTAAACGTGTAATTCTTAGCTCCTATACTATTTTTATTCAAAGTATGACCATGATTGGTCTATTTCTTAATATATACTGTCTTTTACTCAATCTGTATATATCTTATTTGGCTTATTTTTATATATTTTAATATATTTTACTATTTATTTGTTAATGTGCCCATTTGTATATCATGTATTCTCCTGCAGAGATATGGGGATGTGTATAGTTTTCAACTTTCTATCCCCATCCTCTAGTCTGGATTTGTATGTTCCCTTTTCATTCATATTCTATTTGTTTTAATGTTTGTTGTTTAATTGTGAATAAAGAATGAAATGATTTAAATAAAAAAGAAACAAAAAAAAAAAAGAAAAAAAAAGAAAAGAAAAAAAAAGAAGAGTAAATGCAATCATTACTTGTACAATGTAAACAAATATGAAGAATAAATACCTAATAAGGCTTTATTCTTTTCCTCTTCTGCCTCATCTGTTTTAGCTCCATTTGGAAGCTGCAAGATAAAAGAAGATGGAATAGCATTCATTATTAAGTAGGAATTTAGGACACAATTACATTTTTGTCTTAAATCTCTTCTTTAAACTATGTATGCAACTTTTAAGAAACCATCATTTATTTATTTAAACATTCTGCAGAAAGCCAGGCTCAATCCAATAGTGCAATATGCATTAAATTCTAGGGAAGCCTCCATATTGTGAAACACAGAATATTTAAAGACATTTTGATTTTAGATGCAGGAAAAACCTGCAAGGAAAAGTATGGATCGACAACCAAATTCATGAACAACCTAGACCCCCTGGGAATCGAACCTGGACCTAGGCCCCTGGGAATCGAACCTGGGCCGCATTGGTGTAAGGCAACAGAAGAAATGCTGCACCAACCCGTCCCCTAAACATAAAGTGTAATCAAATGCTTAATAAAGCCACTTTAAGCAATGTAAATGGAGTAATTTCAAAATAACATGCCTTCAGTCGTATTTTAAATTGTTTAAAAGGGTGAACTAATAATTATTTTCAAAAAACTTTCCAACCATGTCAATAATCTTAAAATTTCAAAACGGGGAAAAAAATCAAGATTTTCAAAATTAGATGCAGTATCAATTTCCCAGGAAAAAAATCCAGTTCTTTACAATCAGAATTGTGTAGAAGACAAATAAACAATACTGTTTTGGCCTTTCTAGTATATCAACATAGTAACTATGCAGTTACCAAGCAGTGTCCATGCAGTGCAGTGACTGACATAACAAGAATACGGTTGTGTATAATTGCACAAAATTTAATTTTCCTGACTTTCAATTTGTTGTGATTAGAATCCTGCACATGTTTTAATGGTTTAATTTTCTCATATGTTGCTATATTAGAGTAATAAGGTAAATATCTAGGTATACTGATATTCAATTCATTGTGAATATTATCCAGAATTTGTGTTATCAAGTTTTACTCTGATATGTAGATATATTGGATGCAATGACGTAAAATCCAGTTGAGCCCATCCAAGTACGACTCCCTTTAATATCACAGTCATACTCCGGTAGCCATGCAATTGATGATCAAATTATATCATCTTCTAATAGGATATACAGATTGAGGAGAGATAACTTGCTTCTAAAGACTTTATGTACTGCTGACATATAGGATCATATGATCCGTGCTATTTATACAAAGTTCTCAAATAGTTAAAACTCTCAACATTTTATGCACATTTGCTTTTGAAAGATTATACTTGTTAGGGATGTAGCTAGTGGGCGGTGGTGGATGGAAGCGCTCAGACTTCATTCAGATTTAGAACCCACAACTAAAGAGCAAATCAAGCTTTCCCAACCAGTACCCAAGTGCACGTGTCAAAACTTGCAAAATCACATAGAATTGGGCCAAATCCAGGCAAATTTTGGTTAAATTTCACAAAAAATTCCCACAAATACCAAGGTTCAATAATCTTATAGAGATCAGTTTAAAGCAACCAATAAAGAAATTGCATCAATGGGCAAAATAAACAAGATAAACACAACCCAGGAAGGGGTGGGAGGAGGGGGGTAAATACATGGTATACACATGTGTGCTTATTTGTGGGGGTGATTATTCACTGATTTTGGTATAGCAATGGGGTAGTTGTCTTTGCCGATGAAAGTGCACCCAATTTGAAAAAAATGGTGTATTTAGGGAAATCTGCTCTAAAGCACATTTTCTGTCAACATTGGTATAAAAATAGGCATAGAGATGGACCCCCCCCCGGAGTCCGGCAGGCACATACCCGTACAAAAAATATAAAGACCCCCTCGCCGGTTGCCATGTACGGTCTTGAAACACGGACAGGAACATATAGTTCTGCTTGTCTTTCAGAATCATAATGAGTAATATTCTCACCATGGGTACATTCCTCTTAATCTGTCTGCATGTCATGAAACTGAACCTAACCAGATTCCATAATGTTTACACTAATACTCAATCATGGATGCTCATAGTCTAAGAGCACATAATATTATGTCATCGTTCACCACTGACCTCCTATTAATACAGTCGGCATTTTTTATTTTGCAATACAGGACATAATACAAGAAATATTTCTGACAAATTTGAGAACTTTTCTGATCTGAAATGTTCATACCAACGTCACGTTACTGGACTCCAATATCTTGGTAACCGTCACTTTTGCAGATACATGAACAGATGTTAGGTGACTTACAAAAATATGCTCATATATAATGTACTAATCACAAGGTAAAAAAATAATTGCAAAAATGTACAGTATCAAAGACCTAATATTTTCCTTGTCATCTTTTCCCAAATTACTGGACCCAACATCTAGGTGAGCGTCACTTTTGCAGCTACCCATACAGCAAGCTGGGTGCTTTACAAGAATGCACCAAAGTAAAATCCTTGTCAAATTGATCAAACCTTCTCTCTTTTTTCTGTATATCTTCATCCAAAATCGTCACATTACTGGACTTAAACATCTGGGTGACCATCATGTTTGCTTCAATCCAATCTGGACAGCTGGCTGGGTGCTTTATAAGAATGTACTGCCATAAAGTTGCAAATTTGACAAGAAAACATACCAAATAGATACCATACCATAGAACTAACCTTCTAATCTCCCTTTTCTGCATGTATGTACCCCCATCGTCACATTACTGGACCCCAACATCTTGGCGACCGTCACTTTTGCTGCAACATAGAACAGCTGGCCAAATGATTGACAAGAATGTGCTTCCATATTATGTACCAAAGTAAAAAACACTTCCAAAATTGATCATAGAACTTACTTTGTCGTCTCCATCTTTCTGCATGTCTGCACCCCCAATCGTCACTTTACTGGACCCCAAAATCTGGGTGACGTCACTTTTGCTGCAACCCAGACAGCTGGTTACATAATTGATAAGAATGTACTTCCATAGTGTTGCACTTCAAGGCAAACATACTTGCTAAATAGATAAACCATAGTACTTACTTTGTCATCTCCATCTTTCTGCATGTCTGCACCCCCAATTGTCACGTTACTGGACCCCAACATCTGGGTGACCGTCACTTTTGCCGCAACCCGGACAGCTGGCTGTGTACTGCGCTGGAATGCTTCCATACATAACTGTTACAAAGTCAAGTTATACAGTGTTAGGTATTTATCACTTGGTAATAATAATGATAAGAAGGGATGAGGAAATATTGCTTTATTGAGCAGAAAGGAATTATGGACTTATAGAGAATAGTATCCCATGATGCATTTTGTTAGAGTGAGGGTTAGTATACAATCTCAAATGATTTGTTAGTTATATCCTCCCTTAAATCCTCCAATTATATTATATTTAGGGGTATAGCCATGATTCAATAGAAAATTAAAGAGAATAGCCATAATTCCAAGCTAAATTAAAATCACTCAAAAACATTTAACAAAAGAGAATACATGTTAATCAAAAGAATTTAGAAAAAACAAGATAAATAATAAATAATTCCAACCAACAAATAAAGAAGTAATAATGGAAAATAGTTGGATATGGACAAGGAATCAAAAGTGAGTCAAATTTCTCTATGTTACTTATTTTTAAAATATGCAATTTCATGCTAGAATTATTTAAACAAAACTAAAAATAAGTAATGTAAATTACATTCAGATTAAAAATAAATCATGCAAATTGTTTTGGAATAAAGTCCTTTGGGAGACTTTAAAATAAAAAATATTTCATGTGACTATCTCCAAAGAGCAGTATTTATGGTAAAATGGGAAAATTTGTGAAATTTCCTTGCTAATGCAACAAACCCCCCTTATTTTAGGAGCCTGACCGACCCTAAATTTGCCTTTTTTTAAAGTTTTACCATCATCTTGCAAAATCAGCTGTTTTTGGTCAAAATTGTTAAATTTTGGCTAATTTTTTAAAGAATATTTCTTTGTAAAAATTGTTCATTTTTTCTCCCATTTTTCAGATTTTTGGGCAAAAGCAAAATTTAGAAGAAAAAAATTCCTTACCGACATTACTTGAAAAGTCTGCCCGCCCATAGAACAGGGTTTTTCTTTTCGTCACCTAAAAGTTAAATATTTGTGTCTTTTGAATTCCTACCTTGGATATTACAGTGTTCTTTTATTTTTCAACTAGATTGGATAAAACTTAAATCAATCATGGTTTCAACATAAAATCTACAAGAAATTTACTATTTGGTAGAATGCTTTCTTTCTTTCTTTTTTTATCACTTTAATTTTGACTGTGAAACAGCATTTCTATCTTCAACCTCATTTAATCAGCTCAGTCAATTTATAATAACTCCCTTGCTTTAGCTGAAATACATATGTAGTAGAAATAAATGGTTTACAACTCAGTCAATGACTTTTTCAAATGCCATCTGGCACAGACATTATCCATTCATAACAGCCAGGCGAAATAAATGGATTTTCATGACGTCATATTTTGTGTTGTATTACCTATATCCTGTAATAAAATAATAATTTCATGTTTGCTTTTTTATTGTTACAAAAATTTTATTATTTGCTACAGTACATAGCTGCTTAAAATTTCCTTAATGTCATTTTGCCACATGGTATAACTTATATAAGACTAAATATCATTTTTTTAAAGAATTGTAGTCTGTATTTTGTATTTCCTATTCTATAGAGTCGACTATTATACATAATTAAGACTGCAATTATTTAAGTCTGGCACTTATATGAACTTCAACTGATTATAAAGATTTATCCAAACACAAAAGTATATTTAACC
>JXSR01S023982.1:11381-22627 GCA_000969725.1 Ophiothrix spiculata | reverse complement strand
CTTGACAATGCTGGAATCAATGACATATGGATAGGAGTATCAGGTAAGCCTGTGCCAGGGGGGGGAGGTCATGCTGTTGAGAATAACTACATAATCAGTTTATTTGAGGACCTTGACAATGCTGGAATCAATGACATATGGATAGGGGTGTCGGGTACAGGGTTGGCTTTTTCCCGGCTAAAACTAGTTTTGTTTTAGCCAGCTAAAGCCAACCCTGATGTCAGTGGCACTTGAAATGGTTCTTCAGGTGACAGTGTCACATGAATAATCATTTTAAGAGTCACTGACATCAGGGTTGGCTTTTAACTGGCTAAAACTAGTCTTGTCGCTGCCGGCAAAAACTGGTTTTAACCGGCAAAGAGCCAACCCTGGTCGGGTAAGCCTGTGCCGGGGAGGGGGGATCATGCTGTTAAAGAAGCCTGCTGCATAATCTGAGAATATTTGAGAAATTTGAGAAAGTTGGGGTCAATGATAATGGATAGGAGTATCAGATGAGAAGCATACTGGATGAAAAATTTTTAATAGTGAAGTTGAAATGTATTATATAAACTATATGTGTTTGAAGCACACATAAATACATGCATATAACCCTCTGTTCCTTCTAGATCTCAGTGGGTAATAGTGCAAAGCAAACACAAAATGAATTTAACAAAAATTTTAGTTTCTGTGAAATAAAAAAGAAAGCAGATATTTACTCATCACAATCGATATATTCATCAGTCAAGTTGAACTGCATTACAGATTACTAAAAACTGCACAACTGATCTCCTTCTTCTACTTCAGACTGCAAATTTGTTGAACACCCCTCTTACTAGCAAATTATCAAAAAACCAAAAGTTGTTCAATTTATAATCAAACAGCCACTGCCTATAAGCAACAGTGTTCAAGGAAATGTTGGAAATGGATAAGATGGAAATCTATAAGGGTTAAAATAACCATATCAGCTCCAATATGTTTGATTTTCATATTTTTCCATTCTAGATGTTGTTACTGATGGTAGTTTCATGTGGAGTGATGGCTCATCTATAAGTTATACCAACTGGAATGCTAACCAGCCACAAGATACATCAGGCATCCCAGATTGCGGCTCTATCTACACAGGTATACCTATTAGGCGATGAGGGAAAAAACCTGTTTTACGGGCCCGACCAATCCTAGATTTGCGTTTTGGAAGATTTTTTTGGCAAAAATTGTTAATTTTGACTAATTTTTTTAAAGAAAATTTCTTTGTAAAAAATTTTCATTTTGCTCTCATTTTTTTTTTTGATTTTTGGGTTATTTTTGGGAAATTTTTTTTAAAGAAAAAAATTAGCCCACCAGCCCTTAAAACATTTTTTTTTTCCTATTGACAAGTTTTCAGCTCCTACATATGTGTCTCATTTTATTGTATCTGTTGTGATAGCTACAAATTATATCAAACATCCCGTATCTGATGATAGCTATCATCCGGCATCCCAGATTTTGGCACGAGGGGGGGGGGGGCACTTACATTGATGAAAGGTATAGGTATGTGTATGTTTTTTATGGGTATGTATGTTTTGTACCCCTTCCGCATCCTAGGGTCAACCATGAAATGCAGATCCTGGCTACGCTAGTGATCTAAATACATCAGGCTTGGAAAGTGAATGAAAACCAGCCATGTGGTGACTCCAAGATGTTTGTTTCCAAGGAATTAAAAAAGAGAATTGGTAATTTTGGCATTTGTGTTTGACCACTGAGTAAACTATACGCTTGGTTGTCACTTTGAGTGAATTTATTGGGTGTGTGTTACAGCTTGAAACAATTTAAAATGAAATCAGATATATTTAATTTAGTGGTCCAGTCTGATTAGATCTATACATGATAAATGTTGGTGCTGATATATTGAAACATTTTGTTATATCAAGGTACTGAAGATGGGAAATGGAGTACAACCAACTGCTATGGACTTCAAGCTTTTGTCTGCAAGGTACCAGTAGGTAAGCAGATGCAATAAAAATGGAACTAAATGGTCTACATTTTAAAGAAAATTATAAATTCTGGCCTAAAGCAATAGGGGTTCAAATGGATAAAAACAAAGCTGTCCAAGTCTAACAATTTGTCTGCTTATATGTCAAGGTAGCAGTGAAACATTGTTTTTTCACTATACGCCAAACAATACTTTATTAGACAGTGTAAACAAACATCCAGATTGCAGGCCCTCATTGTTTGTCAATGCAACCCCTACCCTGGATTTGTGCTTACATTGTCCAATAATTTTTTATTTTGCCTATAGTTTATTTTTGCCCTCTTAAGTAGGACCTCTTAAGGGGCCTGTTAACCCGGCCGTTTGTTCAGTAGCAGAATTTAGTTTTTCTGCATTTTCTGATACTTCAGCATGTTACCTTTTATTACAGACAATAAAATACTACAAAACAAAACTTTTAAACTTATTTATAGGTAAAATTAAAAGATCATTCTGACATTTTACAGTAAAATAAACACGTGGCTGTTGGTGGGAAATTATGGGCATAGATACGCGTCCTATATTTTGCGTTTATTGCGTGTTTTGATGTGCGTGCCTTTTTGCGCGGTAACAAGTACTGCGTGCGCGGGTGAACGCGTTGCGTTATGTTCTTGCATGAGCACATTTGTTAAAATCCCGCAATAAACTTGTCAATATTGTAAACAAAGACCAAATAATTGAACATTGGTATTTAAGATTTCTTTCTATATTTACAAAATAAGGAGCTTAAATTCGGATCTGAAAGTTGAGTACAATACTTACCAATAATATCAATTACATAATAAGTTTTATTGTCCGATGCCCAAAGTTTAGACCTCAAAATTCATGGATTTTAGGTCAAAATGTGCGATTTCTTCATTAAACACGGGATTTCTCCATTTCAGTTTTGATGAAAAAACATCATTTTTACGGGAAACGTAACTAAAAAAACTAAAAAGTACAAGGAAAGATTTTGTCAACCATTATGTACAGTATATCAAAATCTAGGATCGCGTTTCTCATTTTTCAATTTAAGGTCCTAAAATCAAAGATATTCATTAGTTTCTATCAAAATTGATGCATATAAATGTCGAAAACGGCACATTTAACATGGTTTTTATTATATTTCGAAAAAATCAGCTTTATTAAAAAAAATAAAAAATGCGATCCTAGATAATTGTGTGCAGTTTCCAAAAAAACATATGTGATAAAATGGCAGTAACAAATTTTTTAGTTACCTTTCCCGTTTCATGTGTAGGCAAAATCACTGCTTTTTGCTATTTTTTACCAAATATGGTCATTTTTGAACCAAACCAATAGCATAAACAGATTCCTTGTCAAATTTCCTTTCTAGCAATGTATACTTTTTTCTACTGTAACTTAATATTTTTAGACTTATAAGCCAAAAAAGAAAGTCAAAATAAAAGCCTTAACAGGCCCCTTAAGTTCAGTTCAGAGTTTCCTCGTAAGTGATTACATCAAGGAATTCAGAATTGTTTCTCTCGATAAGTGCTCATTTGCAAATTGTAGTAAAACAGACAGGGTGCTAATTTTGCACACTTACTATCATGTCAGTTTGTGTAAAAATTAAAATTTATGAAGAATTGTCACAAAATACCCACAGATGAAGTGTGAAAAGTGATTGACCAATATTAAAGGGGCATTGGACAAGTTCAGCTTCATCCCCAACCTTTTCCCCAAGTATTTTGAGATTTTTACATCATTTGAAGTATTAGCAGTTATAATGACAGCATGCAAAGTTTTACTGTCAACTTCAAACCCTATATAGCAAAATATTTAGATATTCTTTTATTTTTAATTATCGTTGTCGACAACGATAAATACTGCCCTCTATAGTTGAATTTTTAAAATTGGCCTTTTTAGGAGATCTAATACAAACTCCAAATTTCTTTTGATTTATCTGCATTCAAAGATGTGAAAGGAATGTTTTACAAACAAATCTTAGGATCTTTCTTGATATATAGCATCAAGAAATACGTTTAAAGAATAGCCTCATACCCAAGATCAACAAATAAAATAAAATTCAAATTCTTGACTTTTCTGAGGGTTTTGATCAAAAATTTTCCAACATCTGGTAATTGACTGCTCTTTTCTAACATATGCAGTGTAAATCATCCACAAATAAGATTTCAAAATGTTGTCCAATGGCCCTTTAAAGCATGTTCAAGCTTGCAACAGGCCATTAAGCTAACAGGTTTGTTTGAAATTGTAATCATTTAAAAGATATTCTCTTTTTCTTTCACTTCCAGGTCAACCAGTGAACCCTGTTCCACCTAATGTGCGTAAGTATGATTACACTTTAATTTAAGTTCTCAAATAATAATTGTGCTGTAAGACAAATTTTTGATCCAGAATGGACTGATTTTACGTTTTCGAGGATCTTCCAAATGTGTTCATTATAAAATCTTGTATGTTGCTTGAGAAAATTATGTGCAGTTTGTCACATGATTAAATTAAAGCAATACTATAAGATTTTAATAAAATGATTTACAGTAAAGACAGCATAAAATGAAGGAATGTGACTATCTAAAAGCTTTTTCAAGTGTATTTTGTCAAAAAAAAATTTGCCACCAAAAATGGATATACTAATACATGGAATTAAATTTGGGATCCCGAAATTAATTCAACAAATGGCCATAACAGAAAAAGTAAGCATATTTGGGCCAAATCATTGTGAAGGGTAGAGGGGAGCGTGGCCGAGCGGTTAGAGCATGGGTCTTGTAATATACAGAGGTTGTGGGTTCGAGCCCCAGGCCGGGTGGTTTTTGTCTCCTTATTTCCTTGGGCAAGAATCTTTACTCTATTTGCTCCGTGGTTCAGAAGTCACGTAAAGCCGTTAGTCCCCTGTACGAATAGACTCCATCATGGGGTATGCATTTCATGCAAGTACTGTGTATCATTGATTGATTGATATCTATCTAAAATAAACCCAATAAGATAAAAAATGTCATGGGTGACATGGGGCTTCATTTTTAACTCTTTATAGTATTGCTTTAGGTGTACAAAATATGATTATAAGATATAGTCAATTAAATGTAGGTTGATAAAATAATGAAATTAACGTTTTCAATCTTATATGTTAGAGTAAATCAGTTTTTTGTGTTATGATGATTTTTTTCTGAAATTCTGCCAAATTCTGAACAACAGGTTTCATTTGTGATTATTTCAAGTATTAATCAGCAAATCATTAACCCAACAAACAAATTAACTTTTCAAAATTCTTGCAATTTGAATTGGACATAAAAAAGCATTAGATTCTGCTTTCCAAGTCTTCTGCAGACATGGCATTACTCTAAAATTAAAGATTGGCGTTTCCATAGGACATGGATAATTAAAGTATGTACCAAATACCCATTAGTAAATAAATGGCTTTACTGGTGATTCCTTGAACTCAATGCCATCACAACAAATTAGTCTGAAAACTAAGGTTTCTGTCGAGAATGTTTTTTCATGTCGACATATCGCAATAATTTGTTGTCGACGTCGACATGTGTGTCGAGTCTGTCGACATAAAGAGTTGGTTTTTGTAGGAAAAAACGAAACTGTTTACATAAATTTAATGACCCGTTTAAGACGTATACACTCACTTATAATGTAGTAATGTGCTAGTTCTTTCTGCGTTTGACAATGTAGATGATAAAAAATTGATATTTGTAACTTTTTTGTTTGAACCATTTAAATAAATTTAAAATACGACGAGCAACTAATCAGTATTAAATTATTTATGCCACTCTTTAAAGCTCAACTGCTAATTTACATCCATCAATATATCAAGCTTTTATTGAATTTACTTGCCCACTTTTGTCGACATGTCGAAAAATGAGATTTCATGTCGACATGTCGAGATATGCTTTATGTCAACATATATGGCTTATTCTCCGATAAAGTGTGCAACTTTGCCGTTTTGGTGTCGCTCATGTTCGTGTTGCTTGTTTAACGTTGTTAAACCTATTATAAATGATTTGAGTGGTTTAGGTGATACATTAGAGTCACATTAGTAATATATGTGAAGCTACACAATTTATCATTCCAGGAAAGTAGATAACGATTAATCTGAAAATGCCAAATCGTTACTTTTCCCCATGTCGCCAGCCATACTTTTTATGTTTTATGTGCCCCCGTTCCTAAAATATTCGGGCATATCAAACGCAATGCACGCTGTTAAAACAGCCCGTAATAGGTATTGATAATGACATATAAAGTTTAATTATATTAAGTATTTGATATGGCATACGAGCTTTTTAAAGCATGTCGCCAATATTGCAAACAGATACGAAGCAGATTCTAAAATCGATAACAAAGTGTGAAAATGAATTTGTTGATGGATGATTCCGCATTGGGTTTATCAAGTAAACTTCAGTGTTGAATAACATATATGTTATATAGAATTATATATTTTCAGTAATGATTTACAAGGATATTAATATCAAAAATACCATATGTGACTGTCACGTCGCGACAGATACGAACCGCGCATTTTGATTCCTTCTCGCAAAACGCGGTACACTATGAGCAAAATACTACACCACAGTGTAGTATGTGTAAAGCTCCTAGATTAGTGTAAAGATCAAGTTTGTAAGAAAACTAATTTTCTCAATAATGAATATTTAAAAAAAGATTCCAACAGATACGAACCGACAGATACAAACATTAGGTATAGGGAATACAATGGTTAAAAATCAAGTATTTTTAAAACATCTCCCATGCACTTTTTCTTCTTCAGAAGCCATAAGAGTTTATGATTTTGTATGTTTTTCATGAGTTGTTAGTAGTCGAAATTTCAACATTTCTCTAACCAAAGTTGCACGGTTTATCGGAGAATGAGCCATATGTCGACATAAGGCATGTCGACCGAAACCTTATTGAAAACAGACGCTTTCTGGGATCTATGGTTGTAAATGTATATTGTATTGCTATTTCAGCCCTAGGTGACTGTCCTCCGGGCTGGAGTTTGAATGGTGATAATTGTTACTATCTTGAAAAAACCAAGGTCACCTATGCTAATGCCAAGCTTGGATGTGAAGCATTTGGAGCTACGCTTACCAGTATCCTTACCCCAGAAGAACAGTCTTATCATTCATGTAAGTACATTCTTATTTTGAGTTTACAATTTAAGGATTGCATACTAGTTAGTAATCAAAATCTACTTTTTCCTTGATGATTACTAAATGTGACATGATCAAGGGTATAAATCATTTGTCACAAATGTCATAATGAGCTTGGTATTAGTAGCGTGCTCATGTGCGCCTTTAAAACATGCAAGTAGTGTGTCAGGATTTATAGACCTATGTCATACGCGTCGCAATGATTCAAAAATAACTGGCCTTGTATTCAATTGAAATCAATCAGCACTTTACCCAAGCATCCATTTTTTCCCTTTTTTTTGGCAAGAACCAAATTTGTGAAATGGTGAGCTGTATGTCATCTTGTTGTGGCTTAAATACCACACACTCTACATGATTTTAACACCATAATATTTTCAAAATTTGCAAAAAAAATCAATATTTACTGAGGGCCAATATTTTCTCCATAGAGTTGCATTGGTAGTTGGCATTAGTTAATTAATTTGGGGAAATACATTTAAATCATATTTAGAGAAATTGATAAAAATTCAAAAATGGGCAATAAGAACTATTTCAAATTAATAGTCATTATAGAGCTCATACGGCACCTTTATTTGCAAAACTTAACTTGCTTACTGTTGCTGATATGTATACACTTGAACTAGGGGTATTTATGTACACATTCTCCATCAACGATTTACCAACTGCATTTACCTATTATTTTACTAAACGTTCGGAAGTTCATAATTACCAAACAAGATATGCCACTAATCTTAGTGTGTCAAAGGTTCCTGATGTAAACAAGAAATTCTGATGTCTGCTCAAGGCTATACGACTCCATATAGGGCAGCTATATGTAGCTACCCAATTCAAGATAATTCCAAATCAATGTATTATACAAAACTAAACAATTTTCGAGGCCTAGTATGGCACTTTTTCACCAATGTATACAGGTAGAACCTGGACAAGGAGTGTATGAATTCAAGTAATGCCTTTCTTTTTTCAGTGCGTGTGAACATGGTGAATGATTGGATCTGGATTGGTTTCCATGATATATCAGATGAAGGCAACTTTGAATGGGAAGACGGATCACCGGTAAGTAATTAGACCTTGCTGATCACCGGTAAGTAATTAGAATTAGACTAACATTTCATGAAATCTTTTTAAAAATTCATTTTATGAAATTATGTCAATCTGATATTTAATACATTTTAGACCAAAGCGCAATAATTCATAAAAGAATAAGTTTGTTTATAAGCTTATGATCATTGATATTCAGTCAAGTAGTAGAATAAATTGAATAAGAATTGAATTTGATCTTCAAGACTAGTACATTTGTATGTGATTGCTACATAATTTCTCATTCTGTCTTGGATATTATCAGCCTAACTGATAACTACTTGGCGATGGTAACAACCGGTAATAGATGAAGAATTGTTGAACGTTTATGTATATATCTTCATATCACATCCTTTTTTTTTTCATATTCGTTGAACATTTTACTAAAGGTAAGAAATCTAGCAGGTTTTTATTCAATCTCTTACATGAGCAATTGTAACTCATAAAATGCAATATTATGCAAAAAAACAAATATTTGACTAAAATTGATGGTTTGATCTGTCATAAACTTCAGATATTAAGCAAATGTTGTGATCAAGTTGGCTTTCTCAGGTTTTCATGACTCTGCATTTATTCGAACATCTGAAGCTGCAAATAGATCTAAGTTCTCGCAGACTGATAAGTTTGGGTATGTACCATGATGCATAAAAACAAACAAACCGCCCGCTTTATTAGCCGACGGTTACTCGGTGACCCCCTTATTTCATTTTTAACATCACATGAAGCCCATTTGCAGGTTTGTCACTACAAGACCCAAAGTTTTAACTGAACGACTCCCTTTTCTTCATATGATTTGTCTCAGTAAGACCACTAATTCACAGTTAGTTGAAAACACTCGATATACAAGTGACCCGTTTCCCTTATTTAAGGCTTCTTTCTCATTTGTGTTATACTGATCTTTGATACAATCGTGTGTAATACTAATGCAGGTTGATTTCACCAACTGGGCACCAGGACAACCTGATAACTGGGGTGATGCTGGAGAAGACTGTACTCACATGAGGAATGGAGAAACCCAAGCTGGACTGTGGAACGATCTTCCTTGTGATTATACTTCATACTACATGTGCAAATTGCCTAAAGGTAGATAATGAGTAACTTTATATAAGCAAATTTCTTAAGACATATTTAGTTTTGACAAATCATTATAACAGATACTTTTATCCATTACATATTTAATGTTATTTAATTAGTTCAAAAATGTAGGTTAATAATTGAAATATGCATTTGTCTACATGCTTTTCCTTGACACATACACAGCATGTGATACTTTGCCAGGATCGTCCCTTTAAATAAGTTACAAAAACATCAATTTAGCATTCACATCTTCTATATGACATGCTACATCAAAAGGTACAAGTTTGCAACCATTGACAAAGTGCAGATTTTTATATTACTTGAAAAAGAATTAATTAGGCTTCAAAATGATCGAGACATCAATCATTTTTAAAATTGGCTATTCATTTTTGAAATTACAAAAAAAAAAGTATCACTCAATTTGAAGGCTGTAGCCGAGTTCAAATTAAAGAGTTAATGAGGGGAATCGGCACTCATTTTGACTGCCATGTGTACCCTATGGGATAGCAACCATCTTGCATTGTTCCTCAAAGAGGGCGAGTTATTGTACATCCAGCATTTAACGGCTACACGTGCCACATTTTGAGCATTGAGACTCTTCAAAATGGGATAACAAAACAAGTCATAATAGATGCTGCTGGAAAGTGGACATGGTTTTTGCTTAAAATAGAACTCATATGCTGTCTATGCATTACCTTAAGATTTGCACAATTTGCCCAGCTATCGGGGCTATTTCCAAACAAATCCAAAAAGTGACAATTCAGGATTCCTCTTTTAAAGTCCTTGATTCAAACTCATGACCTACTAATTCAGACCCCTTCTGACCATACAAGTCCCAATTCTAAATCGATATGACAATTTGTGAAGTTTATTCAAATGGTATACGTAGAATCTACATATAGAAAGAAAGAATTAAGAAAACCTGGCTAGTCTATTCTATTGGTGATTTATGTTTTCAGCATGTGATGAATACACATCAGGAGACACAGATGACCAATACTACTATCGCTACCATCCGGCTCAGAAATCAGTGGAATACATCTACTTTGAAGTGCAAGCAGATAATGACGTCCATATAGGCCTCTCACCTATCGCCGGGGATGCTAACCCTATGTATGAAATCGTGATAGGAGGTTGGGGGAATACACAGTCTGCTATTAGGAGATGTGTACAGGTATGATTGCCAATTTTGGCATGTGAGTGTATGGCATATTTGGTAAAAAATTATTTTTTTTTGAAAATTATGTCTTAAGATCAGTGCTCCTAGGCTGTATGGCATGCCATTGGCACGAAAGGCAGGAAACTTGGCAACTTGGTTTGGAAAAATAAATGAAAATTATGTTTTGTCTTGCTTTATTTAGCCAATTTTGAGCCTCAGTATGTAATTGTGGTAAAGGAGATACAGTGAGTTGTTGAATTGTTGATGACACACGGGATAAGAGGTGTCATCTGAAAAATATCAGTACTTGATGAACCCGAAGTCACAATAAGGACTAAATTATCCCAAATTGAGATTGATTGTGGTCCAACATGTTAAGTTGAGCAATATAAATTGATTTTAATCTCTGTTTAAAATGTTTGTATTGTCCATGATCCATCTGGAAATCAACATCAGATTTTAATGTCATTTGAAAAAAAAATTAATAAGTTCTAAAATGATACCTTGCTTGTGAAAATTTCAAGTTTTGAAAGTATGATGAATAGTGACAATAATGTTTTTATTATTTTCTTTTTTATTTGCAAGTTTAATTTGCCTGCATCTTCAAATTTGCGCGACTTACAACCTGTAACTTTTGATGTAACAAGTCACTTATGTGTATTTTTTGTGTTGTTTTATTCAACCCATCCTTGTCACCATAGTGTGCTAATGAAAAGGAGGTGTCCACGCCAAACATCTTGAACTCCAATGAGTGGCGTGGCTTCTGGATCGCCTACAACATGAACACCGGCAAGATGGACGTTGGCAAAGAAGCGCAAGGAGCTTTCTTGACCTACACTGACCC
>JXSR01S023980.1:99522-115012 GCA_000969725.1 Ophiothrix spiculata | reverse complement strand
TGTGATTTTTGATTACGCTCAGCTTCAATGGCCCGTATCTCGTAATTTACTATGCCGGTATTAAGGTACCTTTAGATATGACGGGACACATATGGAGTCTTGCCCACTCGCTTCAGATTAAAGATGGGCAACTTCCTTTTAAACAGTTTTGGATACTTGGACCATTTGATTGGAAAGATCTGCAATTAATGATCAGATGTATGAACATATTTCTTAGTGCATTTTGTAAATTTCGATTTGGAAAAGTGATTTCTGCACCAAATATAGAAATGGCACAGCTTTCGTGCTATCTAGGGTGGTGGAAAAATATTTGAAAAAGATGTTATTCCTATTGATCATATTACTGCATCTACCAGATCAGAAGTGTGTCTGGTGTTAGATCTATCATGAAACATGTATCAGTTCGTTCTCAAATAATTGAACAGGCTTAGTTTCATTTTGAATCCATTAGAGATATTTTTGTGTGGGATAATGTAAAATCACAAACAGCTCTCCATTTTGAACTATTTTGTAGTGATGGATTACAGTGACATTCACAATATTTACATCAAAGAATCGTCATTTTAGCGTAGGTTTTATACAAGTTTAAAATAAGAATCATTGCCCCAATTCTTCTTTAATTACATGCATATTGATGGAGAATTTGAAAATCTTGTGAAAGTTTTAAAATCCTGTGAAAGTTTTGTCCTTTAGATTGTTTATACACCCCAATATCCATGACAACCAATATGGCGCCCATTGAGGCCCATGTGGTGTTGAAAACCAGGCGAAGTACAGTTTACGAGGGAGTTTTGAAAGTGATTTGTATGATTTAACCAGATGATGATGATGATAGATAAATAATTTGATATTGAGGAATTTCATATCTTCCATGGTGACCCATACTTGTGAAGTTCGCACACTTGCTCCATCCAAACGGGTGTTTTGATCCAGTTTTGTCCAGTTTGTCGATCAATGCTGATTTCCTAAAAAAATGCATTTAGGGTGTCTAGCATATATAAGGTGCTGGGAAACCTGGGTAATACACATTCTTTGCACTAGTGTATAGATATAAATTTGTGGAATAAAATATGTGCAAAATTAAAGTGGTAATTTCGTATTTGATTTTAGATTTATGCAAACTGGCCACAGTATGTCAGACAAGGCAAGGAAAAAGAAAGTGCACCTGTTAATAACTTGATATTATGCACACTTTGAGTTGAAAGAATAGCGTGTGACCTTTTTAATCCACTTTAATTGATTGATGAATATTTGAGCGCATGTGACCTAAAACATGTGACGTCAGATCCTACCTTCTGCGAAATTCTCTTTTTAAATTTCATCCCAAGCAAATTTGCTTTTGTAAACTAGGAAAGAAAATAGAGAAGACTTGTTCAATATCAGAGGCTATTAACCCTGTTCTGTGGTTTGGTAGGTGGCTATCTAATGAATTGGATATGGGACCACTGATTCATTTACAAGTTCTAGAATCCTCATTTAGCAAAGTGGTGGGTGTTTTTTAACGAGATTTGGGCTAAATGTGTGATAAACATAAAATTACGTTCTCGTAACTGCGGTAATTGCCTCATAGTTTCTGTGGAATGGGTTACTGGGTTTGTTAATGTTGATGATGTTCCTGGTTGTATTTGTGCTATTTATAGAGGTTTTTATTGGAAAACCCAATCAGCGACTTTTAATATCCTGTCAGACTATTCCATTTAATTACAAAATATTTTGGTATAATTAGTAAAATTAGATTAATGGTTTTATGATCTCAGCTCAAAAGAATCTACTGAAAACTCAAATGTATAGGCCATTATGATTTATAGTGTCAATAAGTTGAGATGTTATGAATCAAATACCGGAAATATAATATCAATTTTGCTTACTTGAACATTTTCATCAAAACTCTACGAACTTCATCAAGGCAGAACAGGTAATTTATCGGAAGTATTGTTTGGAGAAGTATTTGATTCATAATACCTCAACATGTCAGGCCTGGTGCAGACGCCTCTATCGTTTAGAATATTTTGCTCAGAATATTCTATGCTGACGACAAAATGACGAAGGTCATCGAATAAAACTATTAAAAATTTAGATGACCTACGTCATTTTCTCGTCAGCATAAAATATTCTAAGCAAAATATTCTATATGATAGTGGAGTCTGCATCGGGCCTTACTTCTCAAGTAGATGACCTATAACGTACTCATATAACTATGTGACCGTCCAGCTCAAACAATCTGTAAAGTCAACCTCTGGTTATTTTCACCTTTTTACATATGGCCATTTTCACGAAAAAGTGGACGTGAAAAAAATATTGAAAAAAGGATGTTACTATTCAATGAAAAATGCTACCACCATATATTTGGTATCAAAAGAAAGCTATTTTGAAAAGACTGAACAAAATGTCTATGAAATTTCTTTAAAAAACCTAATTTTTGGTCAAATTTCTTGATTTTCACAATGAAAAGTAGTAATTTTTATTTAATTTTTTCAACCCATTATTGGTTGTTTACTTGGGTGTTATTGTTCTAAATGGCTTAAATAAGGATCAAATTTACACATGAGGTTGTATTTTTTGTTAATCCTGACCAGGCTTTACGGTTCAGTGCACCCAAAAATCAGCGGACAAATTGTCCTTCTGTAACTGTCCTTCCGTAACCATGATCCCTTCGCATTTCGCATTGTTAAAACATAACCGTAGGGAATATTTTGAAGTGGAATGTGGCAAACTATTGCAGAAACACCAAGCAATGCATTCAGTAACTTTGAAATAAAATTTCTTCATAAAAATTTTCAAAAATGTACTCAAGGTGAAAAACCATACCCGTTTTGCTGTCCTTTCGTAAACAACCCTATTAATATGCATATTTTGCGACAGAGAAATTTTTATGAACAAATTCCTGTTGAATATGAATGCTTTCAGGTATACTCAACTAAATATGGAATTAGTTTTATTTTATCCAATTCAATTTTGGCAATGTATTTGTTTGAAATACAGAAAAATTCTGTGATTGTCCTTCCGTAACCGTGAAAATGCCCATATACGGTATCTACAAAGTCTATGCTGTAAGGCTTAAAATGACACCACAATGAACTTTACCTGACATCAACAAGTCAAATTAAGTTTGTCATCGATTAAAAGATGAAACTGATATAAATGCATTCAAAAACCAGTAAGATATGCTTTTCTGTTGATCCATCTAAGATGTGGATTTTTTCTATATTTAAGTTCATTTTTTAAATTAAAATTTGCAGATGTTTTGCGGAATGCACATGGATATTGTGAATCTTGCAAAAAATCAAATTTACCAAATTGTGACCTTTGCATGTATTTTCACCTATAGCGCAAAATGAAGTTTCTGAATTTAAGGGTGTAAAGAGTTGGGAAAACTCTTATTTAACCCTAACACTTTTGACCACTTCTTCGTTTCAAAACTATCTCCTCAGAAATCTGCAAGTCAAAAATGGCGGATTTTTACGTGGATTCGAACCCATAATCTCCTGTTGCCCGGTCCAGTTATCACTATGTCCAGCCACTGAGTAGGCGCTGCCATGGCAGCGATTTCGTGATCATACTAGCTAAATCGGGTCTATGACATATTTGGACTATTTGGCGAATTTCTTAACTTTGTGGAATGGGATATTGTGAGATTCAGTGGGGTTAGGGTTAATGTTATTATCAACTTCAGTATTGAGGTTAAGGACAAGATAGGGGAAGGGCTAAGGTTTATCATGGGTTTCCATGTGGGATGCTTGTTTTGTTGATAAGGATTATCAGTACCAGTTGAAAATGAAAGTATTCATCACCAGTACAAATGAAGACTCATCATCACAATGAATCAGTGCTACGTGATGACATTTCCAGTTTACAGATGAGAAAATCATTAAATTAGATGATGACAATTGCACATCTTGGAACATGACATCCGGTAGATCATTTTATTGGTTTGATTTGCATGAGGCTTTGAATTTCAGAAAATACGCTTTTTAGTAAACTAATGAAATATTTTTGTATGTTTTAAATGTGCGTCAGGCTAAAACTGGATGGATGAATTTTAAGAGAAAGAAGATAGCAGTAATTCTTATCTAGCTAGCTATTAAAGTAACAGCCTCACATTGATATGTGGTTTGAACTTGGAGTATTAATATGAAGGAAATCAAGGGTAAAATTCATTTACATATTTTGTCACAATCAGAGTGAGACCAGAGGTGGTGTACCTGGTGCACAGACATCACCAAGAGAAGATATCTTGTGTATCCCATCATGCATCGCTTCCTGTGGGAAATTTTGTACAGGAAGTCATGTGAGTAGTTAGTGATTAGACATACCCAAAATACAAGATTATAATGATTAATTTTGATTTATGGACATCTCGTCACTAACTACTCACATAATTTCCTATACAAACAATCCCATAGGAAGCAATGCATGATGGGATACACACGATACCGTAATACTTTGTTTGGCGAATCCCGCTGTCAGTAAATTGGTAGGGGTTTACCAATAGCTGTAAATTGTGTCTTACAAGATGATGTTGATATTGTTAGAAAAATAGAAGAAGAAATAATTTTAAAAATCAGTTGCATAGTTTTTTGTTGTTTAGTTGCAACATCTGACAAGGAGTTAAACTTGAACAACAAGAAAAAGATATGAAACCTTTTATTTGGCTTTTTCAGTATTTGAAAACTATGTTGAAAAAAGTGGGTCTAGCTTTTTGAGCTTCAAAAATCTGTTGTCAGTAAAACCTAAAAAGTGTGGGTCACCGATATCGAAAGTCTGGTTATGCCACTGAAGACATGATTTTACTTCATATATTCTATATATTGGTGTCCTAATAAAGGTGTCCCACACAATGAACCGTTTAACGATAAAATACCAAAATACAGGTTTGTGTGCATCAGGAACTAAAACCAAACAGACACAGTTGGTGCTCACATCAGGTCCCTTATTTGTGACCCACGATATGAAAAGGTACCTTTTGAGGGACAGTTTATAATGTTTGCTTGTAACTCTTTGCCAAATTTATAATATCCATCAATAGGGCTATGTCACTTGTCGATGATTTCTTGACCATGTGAGCCTTTTTCTATGATGATACTGATTTGTTCTAAAATTTAGTGAGGATATGATTGATAGACTCACCAGGTATACACTGTATGCAGCGCCCCAAGAAGGAGCATTCGCACAGGGGACCAATGGCTTAACATGACTATCCGAACCATGGAGCAATTAGAGTAAAGTTTCTTGTCCAAGGAAACAAAGAGACATAAACCGCCTGGCCCGGGGCTCGAACCCACAACCTCTGTATTACGAGACCCGTGCTCTGACCGCTTGGCCACGCTCCCCTCTCATTGTAGCTGTGTGGAAGTTTAGTTGATATTTCCATATTTATTTTGCGTGTGTGTGTGTGGGGGGGGGGGCAGGATTGTGACAATAATCTTCTGAGAACAAAAAATGCATTAAATACCATCACTCATTATGTTAGCAAATATTTTACCAACTGTGAACTAGTTCCAGCAGAAGTTGCAATATATTCAATTTTTATGATGTCAATGTCAGAAACCCATACTAATTTACACCGCTATTCATTGTATCATTGTACTTGTGTGGTCTGAAGTTCAGGTGGAACTGATTTGAAAATGAAAGTGAACTTGAAATTTAAACCCTCAGACAACTAAAGGGCCTTGTATATGGTAAGTCAATATTTCCGTTGGTAATTAGTATTGTGTGAAAATTGACAAAAGTGGTTTATTATATTGCTTTCAGGTCTTTGTACAGAAATATTTGATTTTCATCCACGTTTTTTGATGGAGATGGATGAAATGTGGTTAAAGAAGTGTGACTGGTTTTTGTAAGAATCGGAAACAGGGCATT
The DNA here is from genome assembly GCA_000969725.1 of Ophiothrix spiculata. Classification (NCBI taxonomy): domain Eukaryota; kingdom Metazoa; phylum Echinodermata; class Ophiuroidea; order Amphilepidida; family Ophiotrichidae; genus Ophiothrix; species Ophiothrix spiculata. The sequence goes on along the minus strand of JXSR01S023980.1, from coordinate 109,153 downwards.
GGGTTTTTGAATGCCAACCAGATGTTGTACTTTGATGATAAGAGCCCATTACAGAACAAAAAGTATTCAACCAACTTAATAAATTTCAATGGACACTGTATACAACTTATACAGCAGCGCTTAGCAGTAAGAGCCAGTGGTCTTTTCCAGGCCTGGCATTTTTGCAAACACAAAAATTGCAAAAAAATTAGGTGTTTATGTTTAGAAGACCTTTCTTTTTAATACCATCTGTTACCATCCGGTACTCATTTCTGGCACCTGGAGAGGAACAATGTGGATAAAGAATCTTGCTTCAAAAGGAATCAACACTGCGATGGCTGGGCTGGGGCTTGAACCCACAACCTCTTGGTTTTAAGTCCAATTCTCTAACCACTACCACACAGTGCTATACAAAAAAAAGCAGTAACAAAACATACCCGGTACATGATTGTACATGATAGCATACAAAACCATTTAACATTAGTTTCATGCATCTTAATAAAGATCGTTTCAGAGAAAATAACTGAAAAAAGGACTACCGGAAGTATAAATGTAGGTGATATGATTTGACGCATAGTGCTCTTTATTTTGTTAAGGATTGCTTCAGTTGTTCTAATTATAGCTCTTAAGATGCTATTACTACTATTACTATAAGCAACTGCCTATTACTTTGTGTTGCGTGAGCAAGGTTTGTTGACAGTATCATCCTGTGTTCTTTGAAATTCTGATAAGGATTATCAGTACCGGTTGAAAATGAAAGTATTCATCACCAGTACAAATGAAGACTCATCATCACAATGAATCAGTGCTACGTGATGACATGTGCAGAAATGATAAACCCATGATATATTTAATGTATTTGTCAGTCATATGCTGACCAATTGCTATATTCAGAGATGGGAGGACACCCCCTTCATGAATAACACCAAAGGCCATGAACGAGGTACCAGGTAGGCCTACACACTTTAGAGAGATGAAATAATTCCCAAACCAGGTCAAAATTAAATTGAAAATATTGGTTCACATCATATCAATCAATCAATCAATGATACAAGTACTTGCATAACATGCATACCCCATGAAGGAGTAGAGTCTATTCGTACAGGGGACCCACGGCTTTACGTGACTGTCCGACCACGGAGCAAGTAGAGTAAAGTTTCTTGCCCAAGGAACCAAGGAGACGAAAACCGCCCGGCCCGGGGCTCGAACCCACAATCTCTGTATTACGAGACCCGTGCTCTAACTGCTCGGCCACGCTCCCCTCTATATGAAGATATGAAGTAATAATAACAGTCTTTAAGATTGAAAATTCTTTTCATGTGGTAGTCAATGGGGATCTCATTTTTCTAAATCGTATTTGGTATTATTAACTCCTACTAAACTAAGCATGATTTTAAAAAAAATGTGTTCTTTAACATACAAACCCTCATCAGCATGTTACCAGGACCAGCACAGTTATTTTTGTTGGCCTGAGCAGTAGTGTAGTAGCATATGCCTTGCCCTGACTGACACGATAATTTGCTCCATGCCCCACCCCTCCGTTGAAAGTTGAATCTGAGCGGAAATCAATTTAGACCAATTAAGTGTGTAGTTTTCCAAGAATGATGCACATAGTAGTGATCAAACCATCTCGTGTGTAAAAACACATAGTGGAACTCGTCGTCTTAATAGCGCGATACAACATGTAATGTCCAATATGCTGTCGGAAGTATTCCATGTTAATGATTGGTTAATTGCGGATTGCTCACTCGCGCGATTGTCGATTTTAGATGAAAACAGACGGTGGTTTAGGTTCAGGTGAAGTTCAGCTACTATTTGTGTGGGCGGAGAGATTTCTATTTTAATACCTTCATTAATGATTTCCATCTTTATGAATTTTGATAGTGAATTGTGTAATTATTTTCATTGGTACTGAAATTGATCCTCGTAATTTCCAGAAAATAAAATGATGGAGGTGAAGCACATTAGTTCTGACTCAAAATGTTTAAATATGAATAGATTTTCTGATCACCAGCAGGAAGGTGATTTTAGACAATTAAAGGGGCCATTTTCCATCTTCAAGGTCACCTCTATCAAAAATGATTTTTTTAGCAATTATCCTTCACTGGTATATGTAAAGTGAGAAAATGTGTCTTTTCTAAATACTATTATTTTGGCCCCTGATGAGATTTTAAAATGGCAAAAAGCTTGCAATTTGAAAACAAATTATTGGAATTATGTAAAGTTTTCAACATACACTTATGTTGTACTCTCCTTTTTATTGAGCTAGAAAAGATGTTAGGATTTTTTTTTGTCGCATCAGAATCATGATTTGTATCTTTAACATATTTTTTTTTAAATGGCTCGTAAAATATATCAAAAAGAAATAAATTTCAGGACCAAAATTAGATGTAATGAGGTTGATATTATTCAAAGACAACAATTTTGAATCATCTGATAGATAGGTCACTTTAAGCCTCCACCCTTTATACCACCACCCAAATAAATCAGTTATTCCTGTGAATTTGTCGCTGGTCATCTCGAACTTACTGTGAAATAGCAGTTGACCTAATTGCTCCTCCTCACCAATAATCTAATCGTAATCAAATTACCAAGAAATCTTGTATTACCAGTGGTTTTTGCAAACACTTGCTATCATTAGGATATAAGGATAAAGACCGGTTATTTTTTCCTTTAAAGATACTCACCATGATTGCTCACATAAAATAAGGTTGACAAAGTGCCATACTTTGTGCCATACCTCCGAAAAATTACTTGTTCCACGTGTCAGTTTGAAGGCAGCCGGTGAACGCTCTTTCACATTTGCAGCTCCGACTGTTTGGAACACTCTTCCGAGCAACTCATCCAACTTGTTGCACTTCTGTTGAGATCTGTGATATCCAACATAGGGTCTTGTAGAATGGATTTTTGGTCAAAAATAGGGTCTATGGAACTGATTTTTTCTCTGAATTTAGGTCTCAGGAACTGCTTTTTTCCCGTAAAGATACGACTATTTGAGCTGAAAATTGCTGAAAATTAGCTTGAAAATATAATAAAAAACACTTTTGAGTTGTTTTCTTTTGAAAATGGGGTCTTCGGAACTGAAGTAATCTTGAAAAGAGCATCTTGGGGAGCGGAAAAGGAGGCTTGAAAAGGGGGTCTTGAGAGGACTTAATGATTTGAAACACTTATGGGGACTGAAGCTACACCTAAACCTACTAGTATTCATTAGGCCAAGTAACAAAAATAACCAGTTGATTGTGCAGACTTTTCTGAAAAGTTCGTGGGGGAGGCCCTTATTATTTGTTATTCTGTTATATTTTCCAAGATGGTCGCCATGTCCAAGATGGCCACCATAACATATTTGAAGATGATATTATGGTATTTTTGGGTTATTAAAAAGCAACATTTGAGGATCCTGTCCACTTGTCAATACCAATTAAAAAGTGTTTTGATTTTTTTGTTTTGTATGGGGATTTTAAATAACACATAACCCAAAAATTGGTGTGGCATCCAAAATCGGAGAGGGAGAGGACGATCAACTGGTTATTTTTGTTACATGGCCTTATGCTTCAGTGAAAAGGTAGTTGCAAGTCTTCGACACCAATAAAATCACTATTATGGTCAGTTCCTTTAATTCATCCTCCTACATCTGCTAACCAATGATGCATTGGTTATGTAGGTTAATATGGTCATAATCGCTAACCTGACAGTGAATGATGGGATGTAATGTGACCATCTAAAGTCTCGTGGATGGAGTGATATACTGAGAATTTGTGGACAAATTGCGGTGTGGCATACTTGACCATGTATCTGTACCTTGTTAGATATAATGAGAAATTGTTACAAGCGAGCAAGCAGTGTTTTTAGATGTTAAGGTTTTATAATCGGAATGATTAGTTGAGTGAGGTTGCGGCATCTCTATGTTGAATTAGTAGGCAGTGTTTCTAGATCATGATAATTAGAATTAAGCTGAATTCATACTCGTGATGCATTGCGTTTGGAAACGCACAGAGCATGCGTACATTATAGTTTTGAGCTGAAAATTCAATGTACACATGCTATGTGCATTTCAAAACGCAATGCATCACGAGTATGAATTCAGCTTTAGTTGAGAAAGGTTTAGGTTGAGTTACTGACTTGGTAGACTGCATCCACAAAGATGTTCTGCTTGCTCTGTTAATTCCGGGGTTCATTCCCAAATACTAAATAGTCAGTGCATGTAGAAGAGTTTTTTTTGAAAGGGATCTGATTGGTTGGGTTACAACCATTGATATAATCCAGGTGCTTTAATTAAAAGTAATTATTGCAAGTCATTCTAGAGTTCATTGTACTGCTGCTGCCAGGATTTTGTTACCGATACCTCCATAAGCCACCGTTATATGATTCCTCATGTAAGGTTATGGTGCTGTGCATTTTTCTAAGCAATTTGTAAAACATACATCTATTGCCTACTCCATCATATTGTAAAGCTTTGGGTTAATTCTTGCATTTAGATAAGTTCACTAAAAATCATTTTTAAACTAAAAATGTTATATTGGCTTTAAACTAAAGCTTTATGATACCCAATATTAAATAAAATAAAATAAAAGCGAAAATGCACAAATATGCCTAATTTGCTTATTTAATTGGCAGCCATCTTGGATTTTGGCAGTTAAAACACTAAATTTCACATAATTCGCCCAGAAACTAAATGACCAACATGAAAACTACTTTTATTAAGTGTTAAGATAGATGTAGTTAAAATAAATTTGTGTTATAGGAATCTAATCCATTCTCTGAGAAGCCATATGGAGCCTTTTTGTTTGGACAAAATTGGGCCAAAAATTGACTCTTTGGCATATTTTATGTAGAGAGGTAGGTCCATAAAAGTAAAATTTACCCAAAAACTAGAAATCAGAAAAATTCAAACTATGCATGACTAAAAAGAAGAAAGAAACACCTTTTCAAAAATATGTTCTACAGCTTGATTGAATTTGTAATTTTGAAATGACAGCATTTTTAAGGGGAAAATGACTATTTTTCCTGTACAAAAAACTCTGAAAAGAGCAGATGCAACAACGTTTACAATATGAAAATGAAAGGAGGAGAAGCAAGGGAGCAGAGAAGGTGACAGGAGGCTCAAACAACCAGAGATGTGCACAAATTTGGGCAATAACCCTTTTTCAGGATTTAGTGAAATTCAGTTTACTAGTTACTGTTGAGTTGGTTTTGCATTTTACTATGAGATAAAGAAACATTTTAAAGTTGAATTACAATCTAGCTTTTTTTTCAAATGCTACAAGTTCAATACTCTCTCTGATTGTTAATGTTTTCTGACTTGTTGCTAATTATTATCCAGCCAGGTTTGAAACAGTAGCTGTTCAGAGTCAAAGAACAAATATGAACCACCTGCATTGAAAACCAACATAGGACAAGACGGGGGACAAGTCGACAACTTATATCACAATTTAAGTTCAACATTAGTGACATTGCGTCCAAATGTAGGTTACCTCCAAGTCCTACCGCTCGGTCATTTACGTTCGTTTTCACGTTAAAATAACTGGAAACACTTGTCCGACCCAGGTGTCTGGCTGTTGTATAAACATAAGTGCTTAATACTATTACGTTGCCATTATATCAAATTTGCTCTTATTAATTTTTGACACATTTTTGAAAGAGTGCATGATTTTTTTTTAAATGTACACGGTGTAATGGGCTAATGTTACTGGATTGTGTATTTTGCCCTTCTGGAAACCAGACATCCGATTTTAAGCTACCGAAAAAGAGACAATTGAATTAAGCCTTACAAGTAGCCCCTCCAGGTATTTAAATAACTTCCGAGTTTGTGATCCAACGAACTGCAGCCAAGCCCAGATATTTGACACAATGTTAAAGAGCTCTTGGGGACTTTGCGGTGAATAGAAGACAATTTCCGACTCAATCAACAAAATCGCTTGAGGCAGTTTAGATTCTTGATGATAGGGTCATCCCTACAGTGATTTTGATATTACCATGTTGTAAAGTTGTAATGACTTGTTTGGTGTAATAACTCCCCTCGGAGGAAACATTGGATGACATTTTCATGTGAAAATATGGCTTATGAGATGTTAACATCTTCATGTTTAGAAGCAATAATTACCTCAATTGGGATGACTTGGTCAGTAGACAGAAGAAATTTGCATTTGCATATGAAAAATGTTTCAACTATAACTAGCGTGAGATTGATTTCATTTTTCATTTCAAGTCATATTTGCAACACTTCTAAAAGGAATAGGTTAACTGGTTGTTTCTTTTTTTTTAACTGAACATTTTCATACCTGAGTGATCTAAAACCATGTAGAGGGGAGATCACAGACTTCCTATTCCGGTCCGTGTTAATGGCGTTGTCGGCCATGGAGGCTCAAATTGGGGCTATTTGGGTCCACTTGAGTCCAGCCAAATCTCGACCGAACAGAAGCAGGCGCTATCTTTTTTATTGTACGTCTTCTTAGACCTCATTAAAGATGCGTCATTTAGGTGTGCCTTGATTTGACCAGCATGCGTATATACACACACAAAAAAAATCAGGTTTAAAAGGTTTGGACATGCAGCAATTGCGGCAAGTTACAACAACGCAACTTGGGAACAAAGTTGAATACTCCCGATTTTGTCTCCATACAGTGAATCAAAATAATGCAGAGTCGGTGATTTCCTCTCTAAATCTACAGGAAGACCTCGGTATAGCCGCAGTTTGTGGCCCTCCTGAGGAAAGACGAGCACCCTCCCTAGGACAGACGAGCGTGAAGCACAAGTCTGAACGTGATGCGCAAGATCATTCGGGTTTATCTAGATAGTAATACAATATTGTGTTTGATATTTAGATTGTTTTTTGGTAAATTTAAGCCATAATGCCCAAAAGTAGCGCAAACCTCAGTATGGATTTTCTTTCATCTACTTTCCAATTCATCCTAAGGAGGTAAATTGTTGCTTTTAATTTCAAACACAAACTGAGAGAATTTTGGCTTCTGAGTGCAGAAAAGTCATATATGCAATAACTCATTTTTAATAAATTTGCATTGCATACTGTATGGTGTCCAGTCTTGGGTAAGTGGCTCTTACAATGGTCCTTCAGGTGACGGGTGTCACCTGAAGAACCATGTGACATATGGGAGATGGATTTGAAGGTTTTGTCACATTCCAGTGACAAGGTGTTAAAAATATCACATTTGGCAGAGACTTCTTCTTTCTAAGACTTTCTTGCACTCGCATGAAGAATTCATCTTGGGAAGTCAAATTTTCTTATGACACAGAACATTTTAAGAGTGTTACACATCATGTCTTTGTCACCGACGCGACAGAGCCAGTGTCGATATGTTAATGGTCTTATTGATTGTTTGCGAATGGAGATGTTTAAAGTGAGAGGTGTCCAGAATGTTGGAGGACGAAGGTTTGGGGTACTTTATTTGCTAAATTCAATGCCACCAAAAATTGATATTTGCAGAGCATTTGATAACACAAACTGTTGAACCCCACACAGTACTTCCTGTCCTACAATCTCCATCTTGGACCCACATATGACCGGGGTAAGGCTTACATCTTACCATTGAGAACATAAAAGTTAGCCGACTCATGATGAGTAATCAGAATTAAACAACTGTTCTTTCTAAACTGCACAAAAGGTAACAATAGCATCATATTTGCGAAGGTGTTGATCAGGTTAATGACACAGGTCGCACATCCCTGGGTTGGTATAAGCTTTCTCTGGTGCCTTTGTTCTTCAATGTATTCCCAATGGTCCTCTTCTCTGGTGCCAAGATTCTACCATGACATCATACTCCCATGATCTTGACAAACTTTGCTCGAAAACTTCACGCTCACTTTGATCTACAGAAAAGAAAGAAAGGAAAGTCGGTATGAAAAGGCAAAGCTATCAAGCTAGCAATATATCAAGTAGTTGTGTCAATAAATACTTCCTATGTCCTCCAGCACCTAACACAATTGTTCCCTAATATTGTCACACGCAATTGAAATTATTGTCAACAGATACTTCGGCGCAAGCAAGCCTTAGAGCACACAATACAAGCCATTTAGCCGCTCATTGCCGGTTTACCCTTTCATGTTATGTGAAACTGGTTAAACTGTTTACAATTAGGTAATTGTTAGTTATATCAACTGGGACTGTATTGGTTTGTAAGTGGAAGAATAATAATCACTGATCTGTGACACGTTTTTTGTAATGGGGACCTTAAATACCGATAGGTACAGACTTCATGCATTCAAACAGGAAACTTTGGTGGTATAAGAATATGAATCAATTTTAGAAGTTGGCCAGTACCAGATTTCAAGATGGTGTTGTTCCCATGGTTGTTTTCAATGTTGTAAATTAATATTTGCCTTTTTAATTTGCTTTACACCCTTTAAGTAACTAGAGAGTTTTGTAGTTGTTTAAGGACTTTCCGTAATTCTATTTCAGTTGTGACCTCCACAGCTTTACGATGGAAAAACTATTGCCATAGGATGAAACAGTAAAACCAAAACACCAAAATAGAAAACCTGCAATTGAAAATGTATGAAGTTGGTGGCTATCTGAATGAAAGATACCTTGAAAAAAGGGGGGAAGGGGGAAAGGGGAACATATTTTAAATAACCAATACAAATGTTGAGGAGGAATTTTCCCTCTACAAATACAGTAATAAATTTACCTGATATATATTCCCCTGCAAGTATTTGTTGGCAATCACACTTATTTCAAGTGGCAATGGGCGTCTAGTATCTACCCGCCTCAAGCCTGCACTCATATTCATTAAAGCAATACTATAAGATTTCGATCAAAAACAGTTTATTGTAAAAACAGCATAAAATAAAGGAACCTGCCTATCTGAAAACGTTTTGAAGAGTATTTTGTCCAAAAATTGTTTTGCCGTTACAAAATGGTTAAAAAGCACATGTATGCTTTCCTGTATTAATACATGAGGAATTAAATTTGTGATCCCGAATTTAATTCAACAAATGGCCATAAAAGAAAAAGTAAGCATATTTAAGCAAAATCATTTGGAGGGTATTACTATCTACCCAAAACAAACCCAGTAAGCTAAAAAAAATCAAAAGTCATGAGTGAGAGGGGGTGCTTCATTTGTAACACTTTATAGTATTGCTTTAATGGTTTTGAACATTCTACACAAAGGTTCTCAATTCATTTACATTACCTCTGTAGAAGTTGAAGATTCACTGTAAACAAGTAAAGATATACCAAAGGTTCTGTGCTCTTTCTTTTGCAACCTTAACATTGACATTCAGTGGCTATAAGTTCAAGCACAGATTTGAGGATCTGTGGTTCAAGACTCCCATTGAGGCTTACTTAAGTTGAGACATCCACATCCATTGTATGATGGGAAGTCTTTGAAACCAGTGTATGATGGGAAGACCTTGAATCACCCTCTGTTTCCGTAGCTTGATAATCAACGTGCACTTAAATTTTGTCACTATTAATGATGAAGACAGAACAGTAAAGCGTTCTTAACTTCTGGTTTCCTATTCCCTATAATTATTGTTAATCCTCCGTAAATATGGAAAGTTCAGGTGAATATTTCACCAGCAGTCATGAATCCTACACCGCAGATGAATACTGAGAAATAAATCAGGTGGAACAATTATCTGAACTCTTTGTACTAATTTTCTACCATGCATCAATTTACAAGCTATTGATTTAGGT
>JXSR01S023980.1:0-17951 GCA_000969725.1 Ophiothrix spiculata | reverse complement strand
ATACTTGCCAAAATAAATACATATAAGATTGTATAGCGATATCATCATTAGCAAGGTAAATAATGAAGATAACTGACGGAAATAACATCATGTCTAACTATAGCAAAATATTTGATTTTGATGGACACTTTTATCAGCAATTTAAATCCATCTATCTGTTACAACTTACATCATGGGTTTTTACCCCTTGTTTTACATTCTTTATCTTTAAAGGATACTTTTTGACTCTTCTGTCATTCCGAAGGAAGTAGAAGCAGAATAATCAATTATATCAAAGTTATGTAAGATCTTCTTAATATTTTGTTGCCCAACATTTTTTAAATAAAATTTCTGATGTTTTAACCCAGCAGGATTGTTTTTCACCATTTTGCAGAATTTTTTTATTGCTAACACTCTTGTTAGAAAGTTCTTCTGTGTATATTTATGAACCTATATATTTTCGCATGGCCCAATTTCAAATGAAAATATACATTGAGATGCATTGTATCCCCATTTTGCAAATTACATTCAACAATTCTGAGAATCAGTCATAACTAGAGTACAGCTTCTTTTCAGGTGGTACAGGTCACGATTTACTAAATTTAGGGTTAGGGATTTCTAAAACACAAATTTAGTGAACATTTTACATATCTTTCTATTGGCGCATTGATGTTTACAATATTACAAAAGTCATATTCTTAATATTTCTTCAGAAGATAACAAAAGCTCTCCAAGAGGGTTCAATTTAATTATATTATTCTGAATCCACTGATGTTCATGCGTGAACCCCACTCGTAACAAAGTAATTTAAGTTTTTTCGAGGGACTAACTTTCTACGAATTGAAATAACGGTGTGCGATACTGCGTATAAATACCAGTTGAATTTGGGGATGATGAGGCATGGCCAACATCTCTGGCTTCTTTTAAAGATCAAAATTTTGTCTCATACGAAGATGTTTTCTTCAATAATTTTAGGCCTTGTGGTGGGTGTGGTGAAGTGCCTACAAGATACAGGATATCATCCTAACTCTGCCATTGATTTGTTCTTGATTTATCATTGTTGTTCCCTATTAATGCATACTTTTATTTGAGTAATAGCTTCAGATTAATTAGTCAGGACACTGCACTGGGCGTTAATGAGACGGTATTTAACAATTCAAGATGGGGTAAATTACTCCGGTCATTCCTCCTGAACAAATTATGTGGTACCAGCTCAGCTCTCCTTGTGGTACTACTGAATATTGAATAGCTTTTTGATTGTGTAAATAATTTGGATGCCGATGCATATTCAGTTATGTCTTAAAGGAGCATGGTCCAATTGCCTTAACTTTTTTTCAAACTTTTTGAGATTTTGGTACCAAAATGTTGCTCATATTTTTCTCATAACCCACGTGAAATTTCACGGCTGATTTATGTTCCGGTTTGGAGATATATATAAGAATGTGTCTAATTATGGTAACCATAATTAATTTTACCCATTTACATATAGGCGGCCTGAAATACAAAATTGCTCATAAAATCAAAATAGTTTGACCGATTCAGCTGAAATTTGAAACTTAGATCTCTTGAGTGGTCTTTTTCATATGACATTGAAAACTAAATTTTGAAAAATCAGACCAAGCTCCTTTAACATGTATGCAAATAATTTATTTACAAACACCTGTAAGGAAGTATACAGATAGACCCTAAATAAATATAAAAAAAATTGCAGGATATAAAAAGCATCAAATCGAACAGCAAATAAATGTTATCAGATTAATACCTCTATTTATGGTGACATGGTGATGTTATATTTTTTCATAGGTATTTTTATTCTCAAAAGATAGCACTGTATACGAAAAATCACCACTTATGTACCTAACCTAACAAATAGTTTCCTTATCGAGTCCTAAACTTTAAAAAAATGTTCTAAAAATAAAGATTGATTCCAAGAGATATATTTAAAGGGACTGGCCTAGATTCTTCCCACTAATTTTTTACCTGCATATTTTTTTTTACTTGAATCGATAGAACATGTTTATAGTAATATAACCTAAGTGGTTTTCCATGATTTTAGGAATATTGGAGAAAATTGCAATTCTTTACCTACTTTAATTTTTGTCGCTGGCGACAAAAAGTGGTGTGAAAACAGTGTTTCTAGTTTGAAAACTGATAAAAATCTTGTTTCTACAGTTGTGATGGCTAAACAAATTATTTTTGATGAAATTGTTTCTCATTTTTATGTTTTAAATTATTTCCATGAGCTTTGTTTGATCCTTTATCTAGTAAATCCATCTGAGGTACAAAAATTAAGATTTAGGAAACACACCACCATCAAAGAATGATATATTGCAAATTAATTCTCTCTCAATTTGAGCCATTTGTGTGTAAATTTTTGCACTTTTTTGGATTTTGCTATACTTTTAAGCTTTGTTTAGAGCATTTTCATAAATATTTAATTCTAGGTGGAATCTAGGCTAGTCCCTTTAAGATCTGTGTACCAAAAGACAATTAAGGCCTATATTTCATTAAAATTCTTTGAAGTATTTTGGATGCCATCTTGAATATCGTGAGGAAAGATTTTATATTTTGAAATGTCACAATTGTGTTTGTGAGGAACCTGAAATTGTTGATTTGGTTGAGACTTTGCAGAGAGGTGGTCATTGGGTGCAAAAAGACTCTACTGAGGGACATGACATCAGTATTTAAAGCAAAATGCAAACTTAATATCTTGGTAACATTTAGAACTAGTACTGTTAATTCCCCAGATCTCCCTTTCTACGAACACAGCATCGAGCCTGCGCGCGCTGCCTGGGCGAGCTCACTCCCTGTCTGGCGATGTTGGGCATGGGATGTAGGAAAGGGCACTAAACCAGTGCTAGGTAACACTAAACTGAGTTTAAGATCAATAACCATGATAACTGTAATTTGTTACCAATTTATGAAATTAGTAATCTTGTTAGTCTTACTGCTTTGAAGTGTCTTGGCTCCAGGAGTCCAGACCCTAAAATGCTATTAAGATAAAGATCAACTTGATCCTAATTTAGAGATTAATTCGTATTTATCTTAATACTCTGATAACCGCTTAATCCATTTATGGTTTTGAAAACAACATGATGAGATGGGAGAAAACAAAGACGTTGCAACATCTGTAATTGATTCTTAATCAATTTTTGGTAATTGGTCTAATGAGATGTAATTTTGTTGGTCTAATTCTACTCTCATCAGACTGCTTAATTAACCAAGACACCAGACAGGTAGCAAGAAGTATTTAACGATTCTAATTTGAAACGATGATGCAAAATGTTAACACAGGTCATTGCTCGCTAGGAATATTAAACCAATTTGAACTGTGTCACCATTGATATTTATTATACTACCGATTACATGGTATACTACTCAGATGCAGCAAACGTTGACCAAGACATTTGCCAATTTTCATTAATTAAACACATTAAAATCATCTGTAATTTGCAGACAATTTTTGAACCCTAAAAGAGCCGATGGGTGAGGGTGGGCGGGCGTAATCCACCCTACCCTCGACATTTTTTTAAAATTATATCTCTGCTTTTTTTTTTGGGGGGGGGGGCCTAAAACATGACTTTTTTCCTTCAAACCTTGCATTTTTGTGAAAATCAGTCCTACGATTATGACGCGGTGCTGCAAATAGTCACCACCTTTCTGCTCCAAGATGCCGCACTAATCGTTATTCAAACAGTGCCATCCCATATATGATCAGACTTTTGAATGACCAATAAGCTTTTTGCTCTCCATTTTTTTTGCTCTTTTGGTCAATCCTTATTGCTTTTGCATGTCTCTTTGTTTATATGCATGGTAGTGATCATGACGTTTGGGTAGGGTGTTGTGTTGGGCAGATAAGGAGCATGTGTGTTAGTGGTGTGGTGTGGAGTGATATTTATGTTTGTGGTGGGGGTGTGTGGAGGTAAGGGTTTAAAGTGTGCGTTTCTTTGGAGTGGTGTGATTTGATTTGTGTAAATGCGTTCATGTATTAATTTTTTTTTTTTTCAATTGCCGTCCATAATTGTGTTCATTTGCCTTTGTATTCTTATTGTATTTCATTATCTTTGTAAATATTGTGTTAATTCAACTTTCGCTGCGATATCAATATTGTTTAATAAACCTTGAATCAATCAAAAATAGCACAGTTTCATTTCATTTCGTTCATTTCATGTTTATTTGACAAAACGACTTACAATGCAAACATAGCAATCAAAAGAACATACAATAATACAACAAACACCAAAATGTCGAGATGTCAGGATAACCCATAAAGTTTGGCCATTCAAGCAAACTTATTTCCAATGGGGTCCAGGGTGCAACAAAAAATTAACTGACCAAAAATTTGTTTTTCAATGGAAATTACACACTAATCGTGTTTATTTGTTTTCAGGATACATTTCCACTATGTTTTTCTTATTGATTTCATTTATTTGGAGTAGGAACATGTGTAAGCATACTCTGACACACATCATTGTTAAAAAATGCAACTTTTGTTTGAAAAATTAGTAAAAAAATCCATAATTTGGCAATTTTCAGTGATTTTCGTGTTGTTTGAAAAATTAGTAAAAAATCCATAATTTTGGCAATTTTCAGTGATTTTCGTGTTTTTGACACGACATCACTTATGAAGTCACTGTGACGTCTTACCAGATATGTCTGGACATTGTTTTGGTACCAATGGGCACAGGAGGGTCACAGCTATCCACTAGTACCACACGCATGAAATGCTTTCAATCGGTTTCCGGGATCTTTGGGTCAGAATCAGTATAAATCCGGCTGTGTCTTTTAGGGTTCAAACTTGCATTTAAGACCCTTTCCTGCCAAATTGTTACAGGAGAATGAGTAGAAAGCTTCTTGAGTAAAACAGATTTTTTGCTGTTAACACTAGTAGATATAGTTCAACTTTGATTCGATGCAAGTTAGTTGAAGAAGACTTTTGGTATGCTTTTATATAAAAAAAAATATTGATACTATACCCTTGTAAGAGATTCAGATGTGTAAGTTTATGGTAAACAATTTTATTTTTAAATGCAGATGAAAAGGGTAAATTTGCCAAAATAAGTAAAGTGAAGATTTTTTGAGATATCAAAAAGTAGCTAATTATATCCTTACAATGTAAATGTTTTGACATCAATCATAGTCTTATTTATAGATGTAGGCCCTATATGAAAAGAATACATTTGCCAAAATAAATAAAGTTGATTTTTTTTTAAGATATCAAAAAGTACTTTACATTCTTACATAATGTAAATGTTTTGACATAACCATAAACACATTTTTAGATGCAGATGGAAAAGGATACATTTGCCAAAATAAATAAAGTGGTGTTTTTTTTAAGATATCAAAATGTACCATTCTTACATAATGTTAATGTTTTGACATAACCATAAACTTATTTTTATGCAGATGGAAAAGGATACATTTGCCAAAATAAATAAACTGAAGATTTTTTTAGATGTTGTAAAGCTAATTACATCCTTGTAGTGATAATGTTTTGACATCATTACAGTGATGAGATGACTATTTTAGGTCATATATCTCAATGGACATGTTTCTGCAGGTCGTTTATCTTGATGGACATGTTTCTTTAAAGATTGTCTATGTAAATTGATAGTCCGGGAAGATCTCATAATCTGTGATAAAACACAAGTACAAACAAAAGTATACAAGCCTGGATGTACGCTTTCTGAATCTTAATGCTGCAAGATATTCCATGTCACTGAGTGTGATTTTACTTCCTTTTGGCCATGCATACATTATGAGTTCAAAAAGTTGACCTGAGGTCATGCGAGGTCATTTCAAGGTCACGCTCATAACTTCAGAAAGAGTGCAATTCCGTATTTCATTGACTTATTGAACAACAAATTTTAATTTTTTTGTATACTTTATGTGGCAGCTTGAATTTTAAATATTTTTTTATCTTTGTGCAATATGGCCCTGGTGCAAAGTGGTTGTGACTGAGTGATTATGTACAAGCTTTAAATTGAGATTAAGTCTGTGTGTAAATGTGTGATGTGAGTGAGTACTATGGTATAGATGTTTGAGGAGTGAGTAAGCCAGAATATCATGAGGTGCAATATGACCAGTGCTAATTTTTCTTTTATTCCCATTATTATTTTTTTGCATCAGCGTGTTTTTATATCTCTTGATTTTTATATATCTTAATCTTTGATTCTTGTAAATTATTATATCTGTATCTTAACATTTTGCTTGTTCAGTAATTTTGTATATTTGTCAGTGTATTTAATGTTGGATATCCCACACTCTGAAATTATATGTAAATGATGTGTAATTTGGCCTCAGGGCCATGATGCATTATGTAATAAAATGAAACAATGAAACAATTAATAGATGTAGGCCCTAGATGAAAAGATTACATTTGTCAAAATAAATAAAGTGGACGTTTTTTTAAGATATCAAAAAGTACCTAACATTCTTACATAATGTAAATATTTTGACATAACCATAAACTTATTTTTAGATGCAGATGGAAAAGGATGCATTTGCCAAAATAAATAAAGTGAAAGATTTTTAAGATATCGTAAAGCTAATTACATCCTTGTAGTGATAATGTTTTGACATCATTACAGTGATGAGATGACTATTTTAGGTCATATATCTCGATGGACATGTTTCTGCAGGTCATTTATCTTGATGGACATGTTTCTTTAAGGATTGTCTATGTAAATTGATAGTCCGGGAAGATCTCATAATCTGTGATAAAACACAAGTACAAACAAAAGTATACAAGCCTGGATGTATCTTATGCTTCCTGAATCTACATTCGGCAAGATATTCCATGTCACTGAGTGTGATTTTACTTCCTTTTGGCCATGCATCCATTATGAGTTCAAAAAGTTGACCTGAGGTCATCCGAGGTCACGCTCATAACTCTGACATGAACCATTGACCCCACATGGACTAAACTTGGACCATGAATAGCCCTTGACCCAAGATCAAGGTCAAAAGGTCAATTTTTTTGGCAAATATTTGACTTCATTCTCAAATTTGTGACAAATAATGAGAATAATAGATAATTTTTTTAAAAAAAGGTTCATCAGGATTTCTTATTGCAATTTCCAATAAAAAGATAATATCTATTGGTTTGCCTGTCATCTATCATCTCATGTTGGATTTTGATGGGAGTACATTTTTTGTGAGTAATGTACGCCCATCCATTATAAGATGTTAGATGACAGGCAAGGCTATAAATATTATCTTTTATTCTCTAAATAAGCACATTTTATACTCTATGCAAACACACACAAAAAAACCCACCAAGCATGTGTACAACTACAAGGCACCACACCACAAATTATCTTCTCACCCAGTTACTGTACAAATTGGACTTTTAAAAACACACTAGTAACCAGTGGCGTACATGCCTTCTTCGGTCAGCGGGGGGCAAGCGACATGTTCCTAGGAAAAATGGTCCGGAAAATGATGAAATTTTGTTTAATGCGCGCGTAGCGCAAGAAAAAAATTCGGCAAATTCAGTTAAAAAAACAGCAGGGTAGCATCTACGGTCAAGGGGAGGAGCAAGTGACATGGTTTAAAACAAAATGATGTGATGTTTTCTGTAATGGGCGCGTAGTGCGCGAAAAAAATTCTAGGCAAATTCAGCTAATTTCAAAATCTTTAATTTTCGCAATATTTTTATTTTGTCATGTTAGATTAGGCCTATTAATATTATGTAACAAAGAATTTTGAAATGAAATTTCCGTCAGTAACTGAAAGTTAGGGCAAGTGTCGGGCCAACAATGCTTACCGTTTTGTAACTGCAAGTATATTCGGCAAGGGGTCAGAGAGGAGAACCCCTTAGTGACAATCAAATCGTTATTTCCTTGCGCTTGATGTCAAAAAAGCTAATTATCAATACTGATACATGGAAGTGTCACATAATTTCCTAACCTTTTTACATCAACAAATCATAACTGCTACCTTTTTGGAATAAAAGGGACATTGAAGGTATTAACAGCTTATTAAGCCGTGACATTTTATCATTTTAAAAAATAGTATCGAGCAGTTTTAAATAAACCTTAATCTATAATTAGACCAAATATTTACAAACATATTATTTTTGAGGGTTCTCATTTAGAAACGCTGGATTGCAAATGTCAGTTTATTTAGTATAGTGGACCCTGCAGTCAATAGTTTGATTAACAGTCCAGTCCGATTGCCTGTTCAGGCAATATTTCCTAATGTGGCAACATGTTGCCTGGCCAGGCAACATCATATTTGTTAACTGTGTTGAATTTAACAACCTTATCCTAAATTACTCCCTATCAACTTTATAAAGGTTCAGTTGGTATTGTACTTTTGTGGGATCAAAGTAAATACAAATTCAAAATTTTTCACCAAGCGAAAAATAATTTGACCGAGAGATAGTTGAATTTTGATAACAATAGATTTCTAACGTTTTTTCAAAATTTAAAATTAAATACCGGAAATAATAAACTAATACTCAAAAATGTTTAAAAATAGTCGACAACCATTAATACATAAAGAAAACAAAGAAAAGTTGTGAAATTCATTAGTTATGTGCCAAAAACAAAGTATATATGAAACAGATAATTTGAATCACACCAATGCATTGTGGGATATGATTTTGCTAGCGCAGGCAACATACTGCCAACGCAGGAAATATTGCCTGTTTAGGCAATCGGACCGGACTGATTAATAGAATCCTTATGTTTTTTCGTGTGACACAAACCAATCTGAGGGATATAACTACCAAGTCCAGTGATCTAGAAAGCCACGGTGAGATCAGTGGACTATCTAGAACTCAGGTTTTCTATTTTGCGCTCTTTGCAAATCCTATGTCCAAATAAGGTCACATATCAATTGAATTTATGATCTGACACCCTTGCTGACACCTGCAAATCGTAGGCTAATCCAATCATAAAATCATAATATTTATTACATGCAACATCATAAAGTTTGTTATAATCATCACATTAATAATTAATCTAGACTATATTTTTTATTGTCTGAATTAAATAATTTAATATTGTATCAATATCATAATGCAGGCCTTTGTCACGTTTATGGTCATGTTTTTGATTTTCAAACCATATACTGAATATTATAATTTTTACAACTGAAATAGAGGCACTAATCCAAGTAATGTGATAATGACACCAATTATCAGGGTTATTACTGACATTAAGACCATCTAATACTACAGGCTCAGATCATTTCGCAATAGTGGGGCTAGATTTGACAGGTTGTAAATCAGATAGGAAGACAGTTAAAGGAAATGTTATTAAATGTTGCACGGATGCCAATTTGCCAATTTAATAGTGATACAGTAGAAACTCATTATAACGAAATCTGATTTAAGAAAAGCCCTGTTATAAAGTAGTAATTTTCCTGTACCATTTTACTAATTTCTTTTTTTTTTTATTGTTTTAGAAACCCTGATATAACGAAAGTTTGGATATAAAGAAGTAATTTGTCTGTCCCCAGCAACTTTGTTATAATGAGTTACTACTGTACTTGATTGGAACATTTTGCACATTGTAGATGATCTTGTATTTTCCATGATTACATCATGGAGTTATCTCTTTTTTCCATAAAGTTACATAACCAACTGCAAGACCTTCCTTCATTAGTGGAGTGAAATAGGTTAGAAAGAACACCTGTAGGTTTTTATGGAATAAATCATTTCTAATCCCAATAAAATGTAACATCATAAAGTTTGGACTACTCATCACTCTAATTTGCCACTTTATTTTTATTGTCTTAATAATAAAACTTGTAATCCATCCATCCATTTTTATGGTCATGATTTCAATTTACATATCATATACTAAATATTTTCTTTTAAATAATCATTTGTTTAACTAAAATTAAGACTCTGATCCAAGTAATGTGATAATGACACCAATTATCAGTGTCATTACTAGCAATAGACCATTTAATACCACAGGCTCAGATTATTTCGCAATATAGGGCTAGATTTGACAGGTTGTAAATCAGAAAGGAAGACAGATAAAGGAAATGTTATTAAATGTTGCACAGATGCTTTGCAAATCAGTGATAATTGATTGGAGCCTTTTGCACCTAATGATCAGAAAGCCCTATTAAAGGAGCATGGTCCGATTGCCTCAACTTTTTTTCACACTTTTTTGGATTTTGGTACCAAAATATTGCTCATATTTTTCTCAGAACTTGTGTGAAATTTCATGGCTGACGTATCGTTTTGGAGATATATATGAAAATGTGTAATAATGGTAACCATAATTAATATACCATAGTAACATAGGCGGCTCTGAAATACAAAATTGCCGTAAAATCAAAACGGTTTGACCGATTCAGCTGAAATTTGAAATTTACATCTCTTTGAGTGATCCTCTTTCGTATGATATTGAAAAATACATTTCACAAAATCATACCAAGCTCCTTTAACCCTCATACACACTATAAAGGCCAAAAACTAAATTGCACATCAGAAGTTCCTATCTATGATTTCTACATGCTTTGGAGATGAATTAAATCAATGTTTTTCTGATAATTTTTGGCACACCAGTGTCAACCAAGTTCTCATAATTTTTTAAACCAATCATTCTTTGCAAATTGGTGTCACTTGTTAATGAACTTGAAACAATTTGACTACAAATCAAGGAAACTTAATTTGTGTGCGAAAAATTATCAGAAAAAACATTAATTTAAATTCATCTGCAGGCTTGTAGAAATCATCGGTATATACTTTTGATGTGCAGTGTACCCTGGGTAGTTACTGTATCTCCCATTACTACTGGACTCGAACCCGGGACCTCCCGCATCCCCATCCTAATGCAATGTTCAGTGATACCAAGACATACACAGGCCAGCCTCATCAGCAATTTGATGACCATATATGTATCCATAAATTAAAACTTTGGATCTCAACACACAAAATAATTACCTTGGAAATTTTCATCAGCCAACTGACCCGTTTCCCGCGATGATCTGACCTTAGTCAGTGACGTCAGACACGGGTCATAAACATTTGGTAGTTTGTAACGGCCCCCGTCTTTGTTGAGAGTAGGTTGAAGTGCCCTGATATAAATAGACTCCTTCACACCACGTTCAAACCAACGTGGTTCTCTGTCCAAAATTCTAACTTCATCAATGTCAATTGAGTGTCCCGGTGACTCGATGTGGATGTGCTGAGACACTTCCGATGATGTAGAACTAGGCCGTCTGTGTTCCAGAAACCTGGTTTTAACTGAACGTTCCGTTTCCCCTATGTAAAATTCTTTGCACTGCCCCCTGGAGGTTGTGCCTTGACAGGGGATAGAATACACTGGTCCGGTAATGTCCTTTTTCTCCGATTTGTCCTTTGGCGCCACTAGTAGTTGGCGTAAAGTTCTAGTGGGTTTAAAGCATGTGCTAATACCATATGATTTGTAAATTCTGCGTAGGGCCTCCGATAACCCTTTTACATATGGCACTACAACTTGTCCTTTAGGTGTACTATTGTCACTGTTATTGTTCGAAGAGGCATGGGTTTTGTTCGCCTTATTGACCCTATCAAAAGCCCACAAGGGATAACCGCACTTGTTCAGGGCCTCTGTGACATGTTTCTTCTCTTCTTCAACCGTGGCTGGATCGGTAATTACACTTTCCGCTCGGTAAAACAGCGTCTGGATCACACCGATTTTGTGTTGTAACGGGTGATTAGAAGAAAAGTTCAGATACTGATCTGTGTGTGTAGGCTTACGGTAGATTTTGATGGCTAAACTACCGTCCTGGTTAATTACAGTTAGAGTGTCCAAGAAAGCGAGTGATCTGTTGTCCTCTAACTACCAAATGTTTATGACGCGTGTCTGACGTCACTGACTAAGGTCAGATCATCGCGGGAAACGGGTCAGTTGGCTGATGAAGTCTGCAGTGAAAGCAGATGAAAATTTCCAAGGTAATTATTTTGTGTGTTGAGATCCAAAGTTTTAATTTATGGATATTTTAATCACCAACACAGATGAACTTTCATTCTAATGTGACCATATATGTCTCTAGATTTGATGTCTATCAGGCCCGTAGCCAGGATTTTTTCAAAGGGGGGGTGCAGATTTTGGTCGACCTTAAACTAATTTTAGTGGTTTTGACAAAGTGACAAAAAAAAACCTAATTTTAGTAAGGAACGACCTTGCATTTACATCTTTTGGTGCTTTAGGTGTTCTTTTGGTGGGCATTTGGGTAATTTTTATGGACCATTTTTGTTTTTTTGTACATTGTCAATTTTTTTTGGGGGGGAGGGGCATACCCCCCACCCCGCATCCTTGGCTAAGGGCCAGATGTCTATGGTAAAATAATTGAATTGGGAGGAAAGAATTGCCATTGATTTATATATTTTCTATAAATTGCACGTAAGATTTTTGATGATTCAAAGGAATATAATTTTGGACTAAGTTATAAGTGGTTTGCAAATGTGTTGGCTTTATGATTCAATGGAATAACAAGTGTTGGAGCCAGGGCCCACTCACTGGTCTTTTGGCAGCTCAGTTTGAGGTCCAGGTAGTCAATGGTAGCAGGCAACCGGGCAGGCAACTGACCTGCCCCGATCTGCCCACTACTTCCATACTCTGCCACAGTAAGATAAAAAAGAAATATTTGTTATATATTTGTCATATTTTGTACTGCTTTTTGTTAGAATCACTAGGGCAACCTAATTTGTTTGGTATGTTAACCCTGGGAGATTAATTAACCACACATGATGTGAAAGCCTCCAAAAGAATAGTGTCATTAGAACAAAATTAATAAATAATCATAATTAAATAAACTTATTTTGAATACAAATAAATAGATAAATAAATAAATATATTATTCTATAACTGAAGCATTTTAGTTGTCTTTTTCTCCAATAGACTTGGTCTATATATTAAGACTTTCAGCTCATTTATTCATTGCAAATTTATTTTTCTTACTATACTATTTAGATGTTTTATATCTTTGAAGTTCAAGATCTTGTAAATATTTTTTTCCTTCGCTGACCATGGTGTTTGGCTGTTTTAAGCTTCTAATATACCCTAAACACAGATATCTTAAATACTAATTAAGAATTCTTCTCTACTCTTCATCGACCTAACAGTGCAAAATTTGGGGTTTGCGGGGTCTATTTTTTAAGTTTAACTTTATGTATCACATTCATCAGATATGTATAAAACTGGCCCAAAAGTATAAAAATGACTAATTAATCCATTTATAAACACTGACTAGTGACTGCATACCATTTTTTCCAAACTTTTTTAACATTACTAATCCTAAAAACGGTCAGCACAGATTCATTGCCATTGGCGTATTTTTAATGAAATTTACCACTCAGCCCCCTCAAAAGCAGCCAATCCCCTTGCAAGGAAAAATCCCAGGCACGCCATTGATTGCTGTGTGAAAAAAGAGCGCTTTCCTACATTTTTTTTGATCATGGATGATGAGACCCCCCCCCCCCGTTAAGGAACCATGCATGCTCAGACAGAACAAACACATTCTTGTAGCATCTTAAGTTGCTCAATTTATTCTAATTAATATCATGATAATTCCGCTAATCAATTAATCTTTTTTCCTTTGATGTGGCTTCCAATAGGCCTACATCAAAGCCCTAAGTTGTTTACATTATATGCACATACCATTGCAAAGAGGATTTCCTTTGAGTCAGATCCTGAGGAAGTCCATGTTCAAAGAGGATTCCAATGTCAACAGGTAACAGGTACTTTAATTTCGCTACAGATTTCGCCATGGTTGTGAAATCGTAAAAGTACACACCAAAGAAACACATTGATCAATTTGAATTAAACCATGGAAGATTAAACCAAATAGGGCTATTAGTATCAGGATTTTTTCAGGGGGGGGGGGGTGCAGGATTTTCAAGAGTAGACTTTTTTTAGGTAAAATGTTCATTTTGGTTGACCCTAAACTTATTTCAGTGGTTTTGAGAAAGTTACAAGCAACCAAACTAAACTAAAAGAAAAAAAAAGTTTCTGAAGAAAGTAGGTTTGAAAGCAATAGTATCGCTATTGGGACTGGTAAAGTTTCCAACTAACAGATGGACCTGTCTGTAGCCATAGACTTGGTCCGTATAGATTCACCAGGTATACACTGTATGCAGTGCCCCAAGAAGGAGTATTCGCACAGGGGACCAATGGCTTAACATGATTTCCGAACCATGGAGCAATTAGAGTAAAGTTTCTTAATTCACAGTTTTAATATGTATAGGCCTATTGAAACAAGGAGACGTAAACCGCCAGCCCGGGACTTGAACCCACATCCTCTGTATTTCGAGACCCGTGCTCTAACCGCTCGGCCACGCTCCCCTATATAACCAAGTGCCAAAGGTACGATAGGCTCTAGAGGTGTTTCCAGTATGGGTGGGTCAGTTATGTTGTCAGTAACTAAGGTAACCTAAACTCAATGCATACATATAGGACCAGAAGTTTGTTCAGGGGAAGTATATAAGGCAACCAAAATAGGAAATTGAAGTGCAGACCACATCAAAGGCTCTGCCATTAATGAATGCTAATCTGATATTGATGTCATCAGTAATTACTTCCTCATTAATGCTATCAAATGATTGGATTATCATCATTAATTGGTTGTTGAACTACACAAGGAATGGTGTCAAATCTTGCAAGGAAGAGCTGCGCATTCTTTTACACTTACAAAACCACCCACAATGATGGGTCTTGGTCTTAATCAGTGTAAGCTTCATTAATTTTTTGGTTAAATATTTAGGCTTTTGAGGTATTTAATTATAATGGCAATAAAGCTATAAAGAAAAGGATTCATCTATTAAGGAAGTGTAGTAAATTTAGTATTAAAATAAATAATCATTTGTTCCATCATGGATCCTTTTATTCCAGGAGGGGTACTCCCATTTGGAACTGACATACGGGTGCCACCGAGCTCCAAAGTAGGAATCTTTTGGTGATAAATTTGGTCAAAACAGGGGGTCTTTCAGTGACAAAGTCAAAAAAATGGGTCAAATATTTGCAAAATTTTGCCAAATATTTGCAAAATTTTGACAAATTTTGATAATTTTTATGATTTTCAACGAATTTAGCAAAATTTTGAAATAGATTACATCGAATTAAGAAAATGGTGGTTCTTTAAGTGACAAAGGTTGTTTTTAAATTAGTGACAATGATGTTTATAAAATAGGGGCTCATTAAGTGACAGTTGGTAAAAATAGGGGTCTTTCGGTGTGAGCGAGCAAAAAAGTGGGTTCTTTTTGGTGGCATATGGCGTGTACCTCAAAGTTGACCCCCCCTCCCCGGGCTTTTACTATCTTCTTTTCTGATTAACAATGAGGATTTACGATTTGATCTTCTCAATCGTTTCACCAGGTGTTGTTACACTTAATCTTTTAATTTTAAAAATACTGTAATTCTTTGATCATAAATATTTGCTTATTTGTCTAACCATTTTGCATAATGATTAGAATGATTTATAGCTTTTATATACATCTTTTTAGAGTAAATTGATCAAATTATCTGAATTTATTGGTTGTTGAACTGTGCAAGAAACGGTGTCAAATCTTAATGGTGAGATAAAGCATTCTTTAATAGTGAAAAAAGCCACCCACAATTATATATACTATTCATGATTCATCTTTTAGGTGTAATTTTATGCTCCTCAGATATGATGATAAATTATTGCAATATCGTACTATTGAAATTATTTTATCCAGTAGAGAAATGATTAATTATTGAAAAATACATGCATTTTAACTTGAACCTATATTGAATTTTACAATATCACATACCATACAATCAAATGAAGTCCAACATATGTAGATGGAAGTTAGCTATGATCACAAAATCATTTTCTGGGCAGCATGTGTCCTTTGGTTTGCGGGTCCCTGGTTTGCTGTATACGTAGTAAATGTCAGTCCTGAATATGGGAGGACCTGGGTTCGAAGCTGGAGGAACTGCCCATTTAGAGTCCTAAGGAAATATTTTTTGGTTTTTCATTCACATGTATCTCAAACTTTAATCATGTGTATTTTTAAAATTATTCAAACTGTTGATACTTATTTTGTTAGGTATTTGTTATCTGTCTATGTAACTTTCAATTAACCCCAATGGGTTTCATAACTTTTTCTGTTCTAGCCTATCTCCGCATGTTTCCACCAGCACCAGGGTTTGAACCAGGACCTCCCATTTCCCAAGCGATTGATACTAATAGCAAGCCACTGCTGAGTCGCTGCCCAGGCAGTGATTCGGTCCCTGCATTATAAAGGCAGCCATTCGGTCCCTGCATATAACCCTCGACTGTGATGTATTCAGACTTTTCGTGATTTTTAAAAGTATTTAGTGAGATCTGGGTTTTGTCAAGGTTATTGCAAGTACCATAGCTTTGAACTCTGAAAGAAGACCTACTAGTGTAACAATGGTGTTCTATTATAATGGCTTCTCTTTTTGCCTAACTTTTTAACAAAGTTATTGCACACAGTTTGGTCTACCAATTCATACTTAAAAATCAGTGTCAGTATTCATTTTAGCTGTTTAAATATACATTTTAAAACTGTGAATTAAAGCAATACTATAAGATTTTGGTCAAAAATGATTTATAGTAAAAACATAAAATAAAGGAATGTGACTATCTAAAACCATTTTCAAGTGTATTTTGTCAAAAAAATGTTTTGCCACCGAAAGATAGATAAAGAGCACATGCATGCTTTCCTATACAAATACATGTGGAATTAATTTCGGGATCCCAAATTTTATTCAACAAACATCCATAACTTAAAAAGTAAGCATATTTAAGCCAAATCATTTGGAGGGTATTAATATCTACCTAAAACAAACTCAATAAGCTAAAAAAATCAAAAGTCATGGGTGACAGTGGGTGCTTCATTTTTAACACTTTATAGTATTGCTTTAAATAATCAGGATCGTATATTGATTACCCATGGTTACAGTGAAATTTCTATAATATTATTTGCAAATTTATAAATCCCCCACAAAATCTTACCGGCTCACGTGTACATGAACCGTATACCCGATGAGCCGGTTTACCAACATTTAGGTCACGTGTCAAAAACTTGATGTGTCTGTCAACAGGCATGGGTAGTTACAATTTTCAATGGTCTTACTTATATTGTAAGACGTTAATGAAGCTTTGAACCCATGGTTGATGGGACATTTTGCTCTTATTTACTAGACAGAGGTGAAAAATTCCTCATATTTTCGTAAATTTGATTTTCAGCAAATGTGCCTTTGCCCATACACTACAACGTAAATGTCAAATATGTTAGTTGACATAAATAGTATTCTTATGTGAGTACTGGTTATTGGAACAATTCAAACTACTGTAAAATTATTTATTTATTTATTTAAGCTTTTATTCAGGTTAGCTCCTTCAGTGACTGAGCACTGCTATTAAAATGAAAAAGTAAAGCAAGGGAAATCAAAGTCAAAGCACAGATTTAAAAAATATATTTAGTAAAAGTAAGTAAGTTTAGGGGTTATATTGTGTCTTTAAACTTTCGGTTTGGCCCAGGTCAGTGGTACAGATACATGGAATGGCCAGGGTTCAAAGGGTTAATAAAGATTGCAAAATAAACTATGGAATTGATATATGATATGAGGTGCTATACATCTTCATTAATATTGGAATTCTTTAGATAATCCAGAAGATCTAAATTTAATCACTCAAATACAAATACATTTTAATTTAATTTAAACAAAAAAGGGAGTATCCCCGATAAATCCTCTAAATGGCCACTGTTAATTATCCATACAGCCAAAGAATTACTGCTGTCAGGATGTGGTTTTGCAAAGTTGTCAAATTTAGGTTATTTCATGTCATTTTAAGGGTGGTCTATCCTGCCAAATTGAATACGCTGGAATAAGAATATCCCAACTCCATGTGCTGCCTTCTGTTAAGTTATGTAAAATATAAATGCATATAAATCTCGGAAAATGCTTTCAAATCACTAGAAAGCATTTTCATGTCTTTATCCTAATCATAGTCTCACATTTGCCAGTGAC